>WAAG01043247.1:12277-23032 GCA_013390105.1 Tichodroma muraria | reverse complement strand
TAATAATAATAATGATAACAATAATAGTAACGATAACGATAACAACAACGATAACAGCGACAATAAGCCCTTCCCACGTGTCTGCACGTGCTCCGTCCCGCAGCTCCGTGAGCGAGGTGCAGTGGGAGGCCGAGTTCTTCAGCCTCCAGGACAGCAACACCAGGCTGGTGGCCGCGCTGCACGAGGCCAACGCCAGCGTGGAGCAGTGGAAGAAGCAGCTGGCGGCGTACCAGGAGGAGGCGGAATCGCTGCGCCAGCGGGTGAGCCCGGCAACCCCCTGCTCCCCCTTTTCCCCCCAGCCCTGCAGAGCCAGGGACGTTCCCGGTTTAAGCCGGCGGGCGGGTTTGTTGTCCCAGCCGAGGGCCTGCCGGAGTTCCCCTCGCCTCCTTACTTACTCTGTGCCTTCAATTCTAAGCTTTCCAGCCCTTAGCTTAGCGTGGTTTAAATCTAGGTTTTTGCTTCTAATCTTGCTGTCTTTCTCATGTAGAATCCTGATGTCTTTCGAATAGCTTGCTTTCTAGTCGTTGCCATCTCATTAGATATCAAAAAAAAAAAAAAAATAACCTAAAACCATCACAAGATGTCTTTCATCAAATCTTTTTATCTTTTACATTCATCTCTTTATCGAGTAGATAAAATGTCTAAGGTACCAAAAAAGCTTTGGAAGCTTTTTCCGAGGTCTCGAATCCAGGGTGCTGCACCAGCCTGGCAGGGAAATGGTGCCCAGGGAACGAGGCTCTGGAACTGGGGGGCTCCTCTGCACAGCGTGCTCGGGTCCCCGTGGGGAAAGGGCAGGAAGCCGAGGTGCAAAGCCACAGGACTTCAGCTTCCCTTCAGGTTTTTCTGGAAGGAATTCCCAGCTTCCAGCAGGATCGCCCCAGCCGGGCATCAGGGCGATCTGGGGCTGCTGGCAGAAGGAGGAGGATTGCCCTGGCTGCTAAAATTAGCTCGAGTCCGAGCTGCAGCATCGCCAAAGCGGCACAAAGGAGCCCTCGTTCCCTTGGAATAACGGGAATAACGGGATCCTTTGACCTCCAGGAGGGCAGCGGGGGCACAGCCCGGCCGTGGGGGTCTGGGCAGGGGGGTGACGCTCACACGGGTGGCTTTGCTGTGAGGGGAAAGGATTTTCAGGAGAGGAGGGCTGGGGTTTGGCTGGGAAAGGCCTGGGGAGCCCTGGAGAAGGGGGCACGGAGCCAATTTCACTTGGAGACGGCTCATTGAAGAGCCAGCAGGGATTTAGGGCAGTTAGCAGCTGCTTGCACCCCTGGCTGTTGTGTGCAGTAAGCATCCATCCCTCAGGATTCCCTGGTGGTATTCCCAGCATCCATCCCTCAGGATTCCCTGGTGGTATTCCCAACATCCCAATATCCATCCCCCGTTCCCAATATCCATCCCTCAGGATTCCCAGCATCCAATCCCTCAGGATTCCCAATATCCATCCCTCAGGATTCCCAGCATCCAATCCCTCAGGATTCCCAATATCCATCCCTCAGGATTCCCAGCATCCAATCCCTCAGGATTCCCAACACCCATCCCTCAGGATTCCCTGGTGTTATTCCCAACATCCCAATATCCATCCCCCATTCCCAATATCCATCCCTCAGGATTCCCAGCATCCAGTCCCTCAGGATTCCCTGGGCCTGGTGTGCTGATTCCCAACATCCATCCCTCAGGATTCCCAATATCCTTCCCTCAGGATTCCCAATATCCATCCCTCAGGATTCCCTGGGCCTGGTGTGCTGATTCCCAACATCCATCCCTCAGGATTCCCTGGCCTCGGCAGGATCACAGAAGGAGCTGTAACTCAGTGAAACATCTCAATTTTTGTCCCTAAATCCGAGCGTTTTGCTGGATTCTGGCCAGCAGCCTGTGATCCCGGATCTGCCCTGCTGCCCCTGCTCCCTGCCTGGGTCAGGTCCTTGTCCCTGGAGGTGTTTGCAGAGCTCAGAGCAGCCCCAGCAAGAGCTGCTGCAGCCTTCCCACGGGCTTTTGGAAACGAATCCTCCTCCTGAAAAACCCAGGCCACCCAGATGAGTTTTTCGCTTGGGCAAACCCTTCCAGCCCAGCTGCTGGGCTGCAGCAGCTCCAGAGGTTTTGGGAATCTCTGCCCAGAGGTGTAAATGGAGCAGGATCTTTGGGCTGGAGGCTCGGGTGCTCGGTGTGAGCCGGCTCAGCTGCGCTGGAAGTGCAGAACTCCCGGAGAAAGCACAGGCAGAGTCTCTAAACCGGATTTTTTTAAAATTTTTTTCCAGCCACAGAGCGTTTCTGGGCGTGATCCAGGCAGAGCAGAAGGAATTTTATTTTATTTTTTTTTTCTCCTTTGCAGCCCCGAGCAGGAGGGTTTGCAGGGGAGCCAGACCAGGGCAGAGCAGGGCAGGGGGTGATGGGGAGCCAGGAAATCCCTGGAGCTCTGAGGGAACCTCTCCTTGCAGGTGGCAGAGCTGGAGTCGCAGGGCACCCAGGATTCCTGCAGCGAGAACAGCAAGGAGGAGCTGAGCCAAACCCTGGAGGAGCTGGAGCTGCTGCTCAAGGCTAAGGATGAGGTGAGACACCCCCCTGTCAATCACCAGCAGCCTGTCAATCATCGGAGCTGCTCCATTCCCTCCCCAGGGAGCAAAGCTGAGGGACAGGTGATGCCTTCCCCAGGCTGGCCTGGAGCAGAGATCAGGCAGGATAAAGCAGGGATTTATTAAAAGGCCTCCGTGGGCACAGCTGGGCAGTGCCAGAGCCCGGCCGGGCTACACCCAGGGTGAACCCCAAAATGGTCACAAAATGAATGTTCTGATCACAAAATAAGTTCTGGTCCATCAGCAAATTGGAGTTAATTGCCCAATTACAGCTCCAGGCTATGAAGCTCCGTCCTCCTTGGTTTTCCTTCTCTCTTCACCGTTGGTTTTGTTTCGGGCCTGAGAGTTGTCCTTGGTCCCGAGCTGGAGAAGGAATTGTTCTGTCTCCCTGTTCTGTGAGGAGAGCTCGGCAGCGCTCCGTGTGAAACCCAGAACCGCCCACTGAACCGGCACAGAATCTGAAAAACACAAACCCCAAAGCTCAGGGCATCACTGGCGTGAGAAACAAAATTCACGCTTTAGAATTTTTAAAAGTTTCATAAGGGCTAAAGCANCCCACTGAACCGGCACAGAATCTGAAAAACACAAACCCCAAAGCTCAGGGCATCACTGGCGTGAGAAACAAAAGTCACGCTTTAGAATTTTTAAAAGTTTCATAAGGGCTAAAGCAAGGGACAAATATCCAGCGCCGGGTGTTTTGTTCTCCATATACTGTTACGTGGCTGGGGGTACATGCATATTCATGAGTTCATACATTATTCAAACATTCCTTTGAGCTTTTGGTGTTCCAGGAACTCTCCTGTTTGGTTTTAACCTCTGATTTGTCTGCAGGACATTCTGTAGATCAGGGCAATGTATTTTATTTCTTCCTGAGGTTCCCTGCTGTTGCCTTACCCTCCCTGATAACGGGGAGGGGCTCTGGGTTCTGTCACTTGTCACCTGGGGAGGCGGCTGTACACGGAATTCAGAGCTGTGAGCTAGGGCAGGACGGGGTTTGGAAAGCAGAGAAGCTGAAATCTTAAGGCAGCGACAGCACTACGGGGTCTGGAAAATACGAAAGCTGAAATCTGAAGGTACCAGCAGCAGTACAGGGCTTGAAAAATATAAAAGCTGAAATCTTAAGGCACCAACGGCAGGACAGGGTTTGAGAATTGCAAATGCTGAAATCTTAAGGTACCAAAAGCAGCACAGGGTTTGGAAAATACAAAAGCTAGACTCTTAAGGCACCACCAGCAGTACAGGATTTGAGAGTTACAAAAGCTGAAATCTGAAGGCACCAAAAGCAGCACAGGGTTTGGAAAATAAAAAAGCAAAAATCTTAAGGCACCACCAGCAGTGAAGGGTTTGAGAGTTACAAAAGCTGAAATCTGAAGGCACCAAAAGCAGGGCAGGGTTTGGAAAATAAAAAAGCAAAAATCTTAAGGCACCAACGGCAGTGCAGGGTTTGAGAATTGCAAATGCTGAAATCTTAAGGTACCAAAAGCAGCACAGGGTTTGGAAAATAAAAAAACCAAAAATCTTAAGGCACCACCGGCAGTGCAGGGTTTGAGAGTTACAAAAGCTGAAATCTGAAGGCACCAAAAGCAGGGCAGGGTTTGGAAAATAAAAAAGCAAAAATCTTAAGGCACCACCAGCAGTGCAGGGTTTGAGAGTTACAAAAGCTGAAGTCTGAAGGCACCAAAAGCAGGGCAGGGTTTGGAAAATAAAAAAGCAAAAATCTTAAGGCACCACCAGCAGTGAAGGGTTTGAGAGTTACAAAAGCTCAAGTCTGAAGGCACCGGCAGCAGGGCAGGGTTTGGAAGGCAGAGGAGCTGGCATCTGAAGGCCCATCCCTCCCTGTGGCCCAGGAGATCCAGCTGCTGAAGAGCCAGAAGTGCGGCCGCTGGGAGGCCGAGGGGGAGCGCGAGGAGACGCTGCAGAAGCTGCAGGTAAAGGCGGCACCTGGGGGACGCCTCAGCTCCCAGATCCGTCCCCGCTGCTCCTCGGAGCCACGGAGGGGATGCCAGGGAGCTGCCACCCCTCGGGAGGCCGGGAGCGGCTCCTCGCCTGCGTCTCTGCCTCCTGCCACCCTCGCTGTGTCCCTCGGGGCTGTGGCACTGCGCACAGCCAGCAGCCAGCAGCAGTCCCAGCCTTTCTTTGATTTCCTTGAGCGCTTCCAGCAGCCCCTGAGGCGGGTTGGTGGCAGAACTCGGGGTGTCCTGTCACCCTCCACCCCCGGAATTCCTGAATTCCCACTGGGGCTGGCGGGGACGCAGCTGGAGCAGGAGGTGGCTCTCTGGGGAGATAAACCCGTGCCTGTCTCAGAGCTCTGGAGCCCCACACGGGTTCCCAGGGCAGGAGCAGCTCCAGAGCCAATCCCACCAGGCTGGGAGCATCCAGAGCCAATCCCACCAGGCCGGGAGGATCCAGAGTAGCTCCAGAGCCAATCCCACCAGGCTGGGAGGATCCAGAGCCAATCCCACCAGGCTGGGAGGATCCAGAGTAGCTCCAGAGCCAATCCCACCAGGCTGGGAGGATCCAGATGCAATGCCACCAGGCTGGGAGGATCCAGAGGCAATGCCACCAAACTAGGAGGATCCAGAGCCCATCCCAGCAGCCTGGAGAGAATCCAGAGCCCATCCCAGCAGCCTGGAGACATCCAGAGCCCATCCCAGCAGGCTGGGGAGGATCCAGAGCCGATCCCACCAGCCTGGGGAGGATCCAGAGCCCATCCCAGCAGCCTGGAGACATCCAGAGCCCATCCCAGCAGGCTGGGGAGGATCCACGTGGGGAGAGCTGCAGTTCCAAGCGCTCACACCGCAGGCAGGGCCGGGGGTTGGGGACACGGCTCCCTCACGGTGACCCGGGACAGGGACACCCGTCAGGGAAGGAGCTCTGGGGACACTGGGTGGCCCTGGGGGGGCGGGCTGGGCGATGAGGGGCTCGGAGCAGTCCGCCTGTCCCCCCAGGAGCTGGAGGCCCGGAACGCCGAGCTGGAGCAGCGCCTTCACCTGGCTGAGCAGACCCTGGCAGAGAGCCTGGCCGAGAGGGAGAAGATGCACAACGAGGTCACCAAGGTGGCCGAGATCATGGATGTGAAGGTCTTCGAGCTCAGCGAGCTCAGGCAGGGGCTGGCCAAGCTGGTGGAGAGCAACTGAGCAGCAGGAGGAGCCCCCTGGGAGCAGGGACAGCCTCGGCTGGGACTGGGCATGGAGAGATCCTGTGGGCACCGAGAGCTCCCGTGGGCACGGAGAGCTCCCGTGGGCACGGAGAGTTCCCGTGGGCACGGAGAGTTCCCGTGGGCACGGAGAGCTCCCGTGGGCACGGAGAGTTCCCGTGGGCACCGAGAGCTCCCGTGGGCACGGAGGGTTCCTGTGGGCACGGAGAGCTCCCGTGGACACCGAGAGCTCCCGTGGGCACCGAGAGCTCCCGTGGACACGGAGAGCTCCCCTGGGCACAGCGTGGCCTCGGCGCCTGGCCGGGCAGGATTTGCCACCCCACCAGCAGCTGCCTGGACAGAGTGGACACCAGACCAGGCACTCACTGCCCAGCGAGCCCCGGAGCAGGGCACAGAGGACTTGAGCTCCTGAATTGTCTCCAGGGAGCTCCTGAGCCCCAAAATCCTCTCCAGAGAGCACCTGAGCCCCAAAATCCTCTTCAGAGCTCCCCAACCCTCTCCAGGGAACTCCTCTGAGTCCCCAGATCCTCTACAGAGCTCCCCAAAATCCTCTCCAGGGAGCTCCTGAGTCCCCAGATCCTCTTCAGGGCTCTGAAATCTTCCCCAGGGAGCTCCTGATCCCCCAGACCCTCTTCAGGGAGCACCTAATCCCACGAATCCTCTTCAGGGCTCCCAAATCTTCTCCAGGGAGCACCCAAATTCCTAAATCTTCTCCAGGGAGCACCTGAGCTCCTGAACCCTCTGCAAGGAGCACCTGAGCCCCCAGATCCTCTCCAGGGAGCACGCAAAGCCCCAAACCCTCTTCAGGAGCACCTGAACCGCCAAATCCTCTCCGGGGAGCACCTGAACCCCCCAAACCTTCTTCAGGGAGCACCTGAACCTCCAAATCCTCTCTGGGGAGCACCTGAACCCCCCAAATCCTCTCCGGGGAGCCCCCGAACCCCCCAAATTCTCTCCGGGGAGCACCTGAACCCCCCAAACCTTCTTCAGGGAGCACCTGGACCCTCTAATCCTCTCCGGGGAGCACCTGAAGTCCCAGCCAGAGCTCTGTGGCCGCTGCCACGGCCGTGGCACTGCCCAGAGGTGCCAGCTGTGCCCGTGCTGCCCTGCCACCTCCCTGCTGCCACACTGAGCCCCCGAGGTTTTTACATTTTCTAAGGGGAAGGGGCCGAGCAGCCTTGGTCGGGGCTGTTTTTTGGGGTTGTTTGGGTGGTTTTTTTTTCTCTGTAGTTTTTTAGGAAACCACTTGCCTTTTGCAGATCAGCTGCCTGTTTCCCCCTACCCAGGGAGGCAGGAGGAGTTTGGCACAGCCAGGACAAGTTCCTCCTCATCCTCTTCCCCAATCCTGGGTGTTGCCAGCGGGATCCACTCACTGGGCACTGCCAGGAGCATCCCAAGGGAGCAGAGTCCGCTCTGTCCCTGTCCCCGTGTCCTTCCCACTGCTCCTCCAGGGGGGAAACCGCAGGTTTTGGAGCCTGCACGAGCTGGGATTTAATGAGTGGTGAGAAAACTTTTCCAGGTGGGGGCGGTGGATTTGGGAAATGGGATATCCCCTCAGGGCACGGCCACCAAGCTGGGCTGGCGTCTCCTCCCGGCCTCGGGGGGCTGCGGTTAATTGGAATTAAATGGAGCAAATCGCAGTTGCTCTTGGGTTTTTTGGCTTTTTTTTTTTTTTTCCCTCCTTCTTTTTTGTCCCTTTTATTATATCGGGAAGCAGCCCCCAGGGATGTCCTGCTCCGTGTCCTTGTGATGGGGACGGGTCCCAGCTGGATTCAAGGAGAGCAGGAGGAGTTTGGTGCCCTGAGGGGCAGGTGGGAAGTTTGGGAGTTATCCCAGAAATCTGGGAGTTACCCCAGAAGTTTGGGAGTTACCCCAGAGATTTGGGTTATCCCAGAAATCTGGGAGTTACTCCAGAAGTTTGGGGGTTATCCTAGAAATCTGGGGGTTACCTCAGAAATCTGGGAGTTATCCCAGATAACTGGGGGGGGGGGTTTATCCCAGAAATGTGGGGGTTATCTCAGAAATCCAGGGGCTACCCCAGATGTTGCCCATCCCTTGGAATTGAGCAAGGCCTGAGGGAGGCCCGTGCAAAGCTGGAATTGTGTCCCTCACCTCTGTCATTCCCAGAGCACCTGGGAACGTGGCTGTGCCTTTACAGGAGCGTCGATGGATTTGGATTTGGATTTGGATTTGGGAAGGGGGGTGGATTTTTTTTGGTGCTTTGGGGTTGGTTTTTTTGGCCTCTTTGCCGCTATAAACCGGGCAGAGGCAGCAGAAATCCTGGGAATGTTGCCTCGGGCTCACCCGGTGGCCGCAGGAGCCCGCAGCTCCCACGCCAGCCAGGGCAGGAGCCGGGCTGGCACCTCGGGAATCTGCTGGGGTGGGACAGAGCTGCTGCTGCTGCCTCCGTGCTGGATCGTCCCTTCCCTTTCCCAGGGAAACTCAGAAACTCCCAGACCTCCTGAGCTCTTCTCCTCCAGGTTTGGGTTGGGTTTTTTTCCCCCCTCCCCTTGGTTAGTTTTTACTTTATTTTCATTTCTGTTGCATGAATTTTCTCACAACTGTCTGGGGCTGGAGCTGCTGTGGTAATTTTTGTGCCGGGGTATTTAAGAAGGGAAGGAAGGAAGTTTTGGGGAGGCAAGAATTTTTTTGGGGGGGTTTGTTTCCCACCCCATGCCAGTGTTGGATATTTTCTCCCTCCGGGAGATTTCTTTGGAAATAGAGACCAGCTCCCAGCAAGGTGTGTTTGGTTTGAAACTCAGTCTCTGGGCTGGAAGCACGAGGGTTTGGGAGGGGGGGAAAAAAAAAAAAAAAAGCCGGGAAAAAATCCCCCCCCCTCTCCACNTTCTGCCAGTTCCTCCTGCGTTTGATATCCTCAGAGTGACCCCTGAGGACTCCACCTCAGCCTCAGAGAACTGACCCTCTGAGAGGCTGGGCTGGGTGTGGGGAGGTCCAAAAGTTGTGCAAGGAGGTTTAAAAACGATGTGAGAAGGTCTAAAGGTCATGTGAGGATGTCTAAAAATCATGCAAGAGGTCTAAAGTCGTGTGAGAAGGTCTAAAATCGTGCGAGGAGGTCTAAAAGTCATGTGAGGAGGTCTAGAAGTCATATGAGGAGGTCTAAAGTCGTGCAAGGAGGTCTAAAAATCATGTGAGAAGGTTTGAAAGTGATGCAAGGAGGTCTGAGGTCACGCAGGAAGACCTCTAATTCACACAGCGAGTCACAAAACAAGGAATCCGCGACAGATCCGAGCCCAAAGCGTGGACTGGGGGATCTGCGGGGATCCCAGGGATCCCGCCCGAGGATTCGGCCTCTTCCCAGGGCTCCGAGCCCAGCCCGGGACACCTGGGCGGGTTCGTGGTGTTCCTCATGCCTTCCCCAGGCTGGCCTGGAGCAGGGACCGGGCAGAGCAGAAGGACAAAGCAGGGATTTATTAAAAGGCCTCCATGGGCACAGCTGGGCAGTGCCAGAGCCCGGCCGGGCTACACCCAGGGTGAACCCCAAAATGGTCACAAAATGGATGTTCTGATCACAAAATAAGTTCTGGTCCATCAGCAAATTGGAGTTAATTGCCCAATTACAGCTCCAGGCTATGGTTTTCCTTCTCTCTTCACCGTTGTTTTTGTTTTGGGCCTGAGAGTTGTCCTTGGTCCCGAGCTGGAGAAGGAATTGTTCTGTCTCCCTGTTCTGTGAGGAGAGCTCGGCAGCGCTCCCTGTGAAACCCAGAACCGCCCACTGAACCGGCACAGAATCTGAAAAACACAAACCCCAAAGCTCAGGGCATCACTGGAGCCACTCTTTCCTCACCAGAATGATCTGGAAGTGGCTTTTTGATCGGCTCTGTCCTGCGCTTAGCGTTTGGGAAATACAGAAAGGCCTTTCCCGAGGCCTGCCAGGCCCCGTGATGGATGGGCCTGGAGGCCTCTCCTCTCCCTGCTTCCACACTAATGAAATCCCATTTATCTCCAGCGATTCCCACAAATCTGGCCTCAGCCAGGAGAAAACTCCGCTGGAGCTGTTCCAGCAGCAGCAATTTCAGCCATTTCTGAAGGATTTTGGTCGTGTCCCGGAGCAGCGGCAACGACACGTCCCCGCTGGGCCTTCTCCAGCCCTCAGCCCGATTTATTTCTGATTTTTGTGCTTCCAAAGGGGAAAATCCTGCGTTCCAAAGATGGGCCAAGCTGCATTTTTGTGTCTCCCAGCAGTAATTCCTGTCAGCAGCTCCATCCCAGCACCCTCCTGGCTGAGGGAGACGCTCCCGACTTCTGCTCCTCGTGCTTTTGGCAAATGAGGATCTTAATTATTCACAGCAAACCCAGACAGAACATTAATAAAGGGGAAAATGATTCACAGAGGAGAGCGGGGTGAGCAGAGAAAACGTCTTGGAGCTTTTCCCCCCGTGCACAGAACACCGAGCTGAGCAGAAAAGGGAGGATCCAGCCCCAAAACACAGCCCTGCTGCCCAGCCCAAGGAAACGGAGTTTTGGGGGGAATGGGAGTGGGAAATTACACCAGAGGCAAATCCAGCCCAGCTTCCATTCCTCCTGCTCCTCCACAAAGACAGAGTTACCCTCCCTGAAGCCTGGGCTTTAATTGCCACCATCTCTGAGGTGCCTGCAGAGCCAAGAGGAGAAAAGACCACGCTGGGTAACCTCGGAGTGATTTCAGACGAGGTAAAAGTCATTCCCTTCCCCAAAAAGCCCCTGGTGGTGGTTCCTGTTGTGTTTTTAGACAGCCTCGCATCAAAGTTGTTTACCAGCCTGCCTTTGGTACCTGAATTTTTTATCAGAGCGAGTTCCTGATGGAGGCAAAGCAACGAGGATGAGACCCGGGGCGGTTCGTAATTAAATAATGCCATTAATGAAAAACGAGGTGACCTAACCCTGCTGAGCTCCTGCATCTGGGCTGCAGGGATCAGCTGCTCCCTTCCTCAGAGGAGAGGTTATTTTTAGTGCAGAAATGCTCTGTTTACACTCCACAGCACAGGGCAGCACAGGCCGTGCGTGTGACACCCCCGGACACACGCACGGCCT
>WAAG01043247.1:0-11635 GCA_013390105.1 Tichodroma muraria | reverse complement strand
GTCTCTGTCCCCATGGCACCGTCTCTGTCCCCGTGGCACCCTCTCTGTCCCCATGGCACCGTCCCTGTCCCCATGGCAGTGTCTCTGCCCCAGTGCCACCCCCTCGATCCCCACGCCCGTCCCCAAACGCGGCTCCCGCGGGCTCGGGCTGGGGCCAGAGCGGGGCCGGAGCTCCCCGGCTCCATCTGCCGGCACAGCTGCCCCGGAGCAGCCGGGAAAGGCCATTCCTGGGGGAAAAAAAGCGGCTTTTGAGGGCGTTCAGAAGGGCAGAGTTTGTGTTTGAAAAGAGGAGGCAGCAGCGGAGAGGGACGCCAAACTTGGCCCCAAAATTTCCCCCGTTTTTTTAAATTTTTTTTTCATTGCAGCTGCTTTTGTTCCCCACAAAGACCCGGAGGGACACTCCCAGGGAGTGGCCTGGCTCAGGGAAAGTGGCTTTTAATCCCCAAATCAGCATTCCGAGGCTGTAGGATTTAATATTCCGAAGGCATCCCCCTGCTCCGAACCGCTGCTGCAGCTGCAGGGAGTGATTTTCCTTCCTGGAGGGCACCCAGGACAAAGGAGCAGCTCCAGGCAGCTCCAACACCCCCCCGAGGACACCAGGGCTGTCCCCCAAGACAGGATCTGTCCCCTCCCAGCCCCGNAAAAAAACCCAAAATCACCCCAAAGCGCCCCAAAACCAATCAGAATGAATCCCTGAGGGAACAGCAGTTCTCAGGGAATTCAGGGAAATCAGGGAATTGAGGGAAAAGGCCCCCCAGGGAAGGAGCTAGGCTCAGGCTGCCCGAGGGACAAAATACCCCCAAAATGCTCAATCCTTACCCAAACCCCATTTTATCTCCACACTTGTGCTGCTCCCTGCACCCTCAAGGCCCCACAATTCCCCAATTCCCAAAAAAATTCCGATGTCCAGGCATTTGTAGCAATAAATATTTATTTGGGCACGGGCCACAGATCCCGTTTTTGTAGAGGACAGAAATATCAGAGTTTCAGCCGGAGAAAAGGCACTGAGGATCAAAGCTGGGACAGAGCTGGCCAAAATCCGGGGATTTTTGTCCTCTGAGGGAAACAGAAGTGGATTTTAGGATTGCTGAGCCCTCTCCAGCCTAACCCTGTGCCAAACACTCCCAGGGAAGCCCCAAACCCCACTCTGGTTCCTCTGGCTGGAACAAGGAACGAGGGAATCCTGCTCCTGGGGTTGTTCTGCACAGGAATTCTCTTGGAAATCCAGGAAAACAGGATCTGTCCTGTCTGCAAACCAGGACTGTGCAGAACACCCAGAGCTGGAGCCTGAGCTGAGGCAGAAAAATCCTTTAAATGTACGAAGATTATCAAAAATCCTTTAAATGTGCAAAGATTATTCCCAAAGCAGGATTATTCCCGAAGTCCCAGGATCAGACACAAGCTCCCCGGGCATTCCAGGAATTCTCCCCTCAGAAAACTCCGGGCTCTGGCACAGAGGGAGGCTGAGCTCAGCTTGCCCCAGTATTTTTAGACTCTGGCTCAGGGGAGAATCTGTTGATCCAAACAAGCGTGAGTGGCAAGCACAGCCCCTGGGAGGGACAGGGACAGGGGCAGGAATTATTCCAGCAGGAATCCAGGCCTGGCCTCTGCTCCAGGAAGGAAAGATCCTCTTTGAAAGGAATTCTGAATCCTCCAGGAGAGTGACCCGGCCTGCCAGGAATGGCCCCAGCTGTGCAGGGGGGGAAAACTCTTCCCTGGGAAGGTGGGGAGGGGCTGGGGTGGAATTCCAAGAGAAGCTGTGGCTGCCCCTGGATCCCTGGAATGTCCAAGGTTGGAGAAGGGAAGCTCCAGAGAAACCCTGGAGCTCTTTCCAGAGCCTAAAGGGGCTCCAGGAGATGTGGAGAGGGATTTGGGATGAGGGACGGAGAGACAGGACACAGGGAACGGCTTCAAACTGGAAAAGGTGAATTTGTGTGGGATCCTGGGAAGGAATTCCTGCCTGGGAAGGTGGTGAGGGGCTGGGATGGAATTCCCAGAGGAGCTGTGGCTGCTCTGGATCCCTGGAAGTGCCCAAGGCCAGGCTGGAGCAGCTCGGGTGGAACTGGGTGAGGTTTGAGGCCCTTCCATCCCAGAATTCCGGGATTCTTCCCTTCTCCCCAGCACTGATTTCAGGAACGTCCACATTAAGTGTTCAATCCCAGTTTTCCCAAAGCAGCAGCAATTCCAGGGCAGTCCAGGCTGGGCCCAGGGATGTCACTGCTCCTCCTTCTCCTTCTCCATCTTCCTCTTCCTCCTCTCCATCCTCTTCTGCAATTTCCTCTTCAGCTGCAGCTGCTTCCTCCTCTCCAGGCTCTGCTGCACCTTCTCCCGACATTCCTTGTTCTTCTTCCTGATCTTGGCCAGCTCTGCTTTCCTTCTGGCCTCCAGGTCCGGGTCCTGCAGGGAAAAACACCAGGCCCAGGGCATTGGGGACAGGACACTGGGGACAGGACACTGGGCACTGGGGACACACCCAGGACACTGGGGACAGGACACTGGGGACAGGACACTGGGGACACACCCAGGACACTGGGGACAGGACACTGGGGACATGCACAAGGCACTGGGGACAAACCCAGGACACTGGGGACACACCCAGGACACTGGGGACAGGCCCAGGGCATTGGGGACATGCACAAGGCACTGGGGACAAACCCAGGACACTGGGGACACACCCAGGACAACCCCTTGGCCTTTCCCAGGTGCCCACAGCTGAGGAGGCTCCAAAATTCAGCTCCTTCTCCATTTCCTCCAAAGTGTTTTTAACATCCTAATATTTAATTTATTTAATATCACACCACTCAATAGATTGGATATAATACTGTCTAATAATTTTAATAAAATGTTTAAAATTCTTACTAATATCCAGTATTTCGATAAGTAATATTTAATATCTTCATATAATGATACTTACTATCTTAATATAATAACAGTTCATATTTTTAATATCCCAGTATTTAATGTTTATTTTAGGATTATATTAAATAAACTTTCCCCGCCCAGAAGGGGAGTGAGCTCGGGAGGGAGGGAGGGAGGGAGGGACTGTCTTTCCCTTTCCTTTTCCTTTTCCCTTTCCTTTTCCCTTTCCCTTTCCCTTTCCCACACTTTATCAGCTCTGAGCAGTTCAGGAAGCAGCAGCTCTCACCTTCCCCTCCAGGATCATCTGTTTCCTCTTATTGATTTCCTTCTTCTCATCAAAATCCGTCCCCTCCAGCTCCTGGCAGAGGGAAAAAGCAGCGGAGCAGTGAGGAGAGGGACGAGCAGCAGCTGGGGGTGGCTGCAGAGCCACAAACCTCAACCCTCAGCAGCCAGAAACCCTGGAAAACCTCTGAAAAGCACGGGGAGAGCCCCAAACCCAGCCCCCCGCACACGTCCGAGGGCTCCTGCAGGAATTTTCCCAGGATTTCCCGGGAACACTCACGATCTCACACTCCCTCCTGGTGACGTTCACTTGGGTCAGGATGTCCAGCACGAGCTGCTCCTCCACGGAGAACTCCTGCAGCTTCAGCTCTAGACCAGGGTGAGACACGGAAAGGTCACAAAATCCACAGCCTCGGGGGGAAAAAAAAAGCCCGGAGCAGCCCCTGGAATTATCAGTGGAATTGTTTTGTGTTCTGTTCAATGTTAAATTGTTACACGCCGGGACAGCTGACTGCTTCAGCCCCAAGGGGGTTCCATCCTCCCCTCTGCCTGTAATTCCCTACAGCACGGGATTATTTGGTCTGTCTGCCAAAAAAAAAAATAATAGGGAATGTGAATCCGGAGAGTGGAACAGGGAATGTGAACCTGGGCTTTTTGAAGAAGCAGCTGCTTTTATAAAGAGGAGCTCCACAGAATTTCTGCTGCACTAAAAACCAGCAGGAACACAACCAGGAGCTGAAATCAGGGATTCAGCTGCTCCTGCTCTTTTCCAAGCATTGGGAAAGGAGAAGGGAAAGGGAGAAGGAGAAAGGGAGAAGGAGAAAGGGAGAAGGAGAAAGGGAGAAGGAGAAAGGGAGAAGGAGAAAGGGAGAAGGAGAAAGGGAGAAGGAGAAAGGGAGAACGGAGAAAGGGAGAAGGGGAAAGGGAGAAGGGGAAAGGGAGAAGGGGAAAGGGAGAAGGGGAAGGGAGAAGGGGAAGGGAGAAGGGAAAGGAACCTTCTGGCAGCAGCACAAAGCCCCACTCACTGATCTCCTCCTCGATGGCGTGCACCAGGTGGATGTCATACTGCGTCACCAGCGTGATGGCCATGCCCTTCCGCCCTGAAACGGGGGAAAAACAGAGATTGGGGAATCCTGGCAGGCAGAGAGGGACGAATCCAAGCCATTCCCAACGCCTCCAATCCCCGTGAGCCACGCCGGGGTGCTCAGGGGGGTCCCTTCGCTCCGAAAATCCCGCTAAAACCCCCGCGTCGGCGTGATCCCTGCTCGCGTCCCGGGGCAGGATCCCAGGGTGATCCCAGTGGATCTGAGGATGCTCCTGGGCCCCCTCCTGGCCCCAGCCCCTCTCTGGGCCGCCGTCACCCCCCGGGGTGGCCGTGGTGGCCGCGCTCACCCGCGCGCGCCGTCCGCCCCACGCGGTGGATGTAGATCTTGGGCAGCCCCGGGGTGTTGTGGTTGATGACAACCTGGACTGCAGGAATGTCCAAACCTCTGGAATGCAGAGGGGAAAAAAAAAACAAAAAAAAACACACAGTTGTGGAAAAAAACCAGGTTAAATATCACGGAATTCTAAAATCCCAGAATGGTTTGGGGTGGGAGGGAGCGTAAAACCCGTTTAGTTCTAGGCCTTGCCTTGGGCAGGGACACTTCCACTACCAGGGAGCTCAGTTTAGTTCCTGCTTTCTCCAAAAGCCCCAGATTTTCATGGGTGGAGTCTTTATTGGCTGATTGGAGGACGAATTCCTCCCTCACAGAGTTCAACAATTCCCTAATTCCTCCCTCATTGTCCAAGAACTCCCTGACTCCTCCCTCACAGCTCAACAATTCCCTGTCCCCTGTTCCCTGCCAGACCCAGGGAACCCCTCAGGAACCGCCAAGCCCTCCCTGGGCAGAGCCTCAGCACCCCCAGGCTCCAAAGCACAGCTCAGACAGGCTGGGAAGAGCCTGTCCCACCCAAATTTGGGGGATTTGAGGGTCTGCTCTTGCTAAACTCAGCCCAGACTGGTTCTGCTGAACAAACCCAGGCGTGAGAGCTTTTGTTTCACCTGGCAGCCACATCAGTGGCAATGAGGATCTTGAAGATGCTGGACTTGAACTTGGCCAGAGCTGCAAATCTCTGTTTCTGTGAGGAGAAAATTCCAGGTGAGGGCTGCGGGATCCACCTGGGAGCAGCCCCTGGCAGGCCCCTGCACCCCTCACCTGCTTCATCATGGAATGCAGAGCCACAGAAGGGAAGCTGTATTTCCTCAGCATCATGTTCAGCACCTGGCAGTCCCTTGAAGGGAGAAAAAAACCCAGGAAAACACTCAGGATGCACAGGGGGAATGGATCAGGACAGAGCTGGGACAGGCAGGGATTGTGCCACTATCCCAGGGTGCTCCAGCCTGGCCTGGGACAACTCCAGGGTGGAAATCTGGGACAGGCAGGGACTGTGCCACAATCCCAGGGTACTCCAGCCTGGCCTGGGACAACTCCAGGGTGGAAATCTGGGACAGGCAGGGACTGTGCCACTGTCCCAGGGTGCTCCTGCATGGCCTGGGACAATTCCAGGGTGGGAAAATGGGACAGGCAGGGACTGTGCCACTGCCCCAGGGTGCTCCTGCATGGCCTGGGACAATCCCAGGGATGGGAAAACTGTGCCGGGGCTGAGTTCCATGTAAAAGGAAGGGCACAGCCTGCTCACTTGCAGGTTCTGGTGAAGATGATGATGGCCCAGTCCTCGTGCTGCTCCTGGAAGCTCTGCACCAGGTGCACCAGGTAGGCGTCCTTCAGCGCCTCGGGCACCAGCAGGTACCTCTGCTCCAGCTCCTCCACCGTCCTCACCCTGCAGGGAGGGGGAAACAGGGAAATCCCAGGGTTAGAGAGGCTGGGAAAGCCCTCCAGGATCATCCAGGCCAAGCTGTGACCACGTCCAGCCCTTCCTTGGACACCTCCTCCCAAGGGCTGCCCATCTTTTCCATCAGAAAATTCCTGCTCTTGTCCCACCTGGCACAGCCTGGGGCCGTTCCCTCCTGTCCTGGTGTCCCCTGGGACCCCCCCTGGATGTCCCCTCCTGTCAGGGACTTGAGCACATTGGGAATGTCCCCCCCCGATCCCACTTTGCTCCAGGCTGAGCCCCTTCCCAGCTCCCTATGGAATTCCCAGCTCCCTCAGGAATTCTTCAGCCCCTTTCCAGCTCCCTCAGGAATTCTCCAGCTCTTTCCCAAGCAATCTTAGCCCCTCCTGGCCCCCCAGCCCCTTCCCAGGCCACGCTCCAGCCCCTCCACGTCCTTGTCCCAACGCCCCAAAGGCCTGGAGGCGCCTCAGCAGCGCCAGCACAGGAAAAAACGCAGGAAAAGGAGGAAAATAAAAAAAAAAACAGGGAAGAGCCGGAATTCCGGGCACTCACTGGGACACGGCCTCCCAGAAGAAGGGTTTGTTGGCAGCCAGGGCCTGGAGCTGGCTCAGGGTGGCCGTGAGGGTGGCACTGAACAGCAGCGTCTGCCGGCGCGCGGGCACCGCCTCCAGGATCAGCTCCAGGTCGGCGCTGAAATCCGCACAGCCCTGCTCCAGCAGCCGGTCAGCCTCGTCCAGCACCTGGGAACAGCCCCCTCAGCGGCATTCCCGGCTGGGAGCCCAGCAGGATTCCCGGGAATGCACCCAGGGGTGGGGGAAACCCAGCAGGATTCCCGGGAATCCTCCCAGGGGAGGGGGAAACCCAGCAGGATTCCCGGGGCTGGAGGCTTTACCAGGAATTTGATCTTCCTGAGGCTGAAGGTGCTGGAGCTGCGCAGGTGGTCAGCGAGGCGGCCGGGGGTGGCGATGACCACGTGGGGCTTGCGGGCCAGCTCCAGGGCCTGGGCCACCATGTCTGCAGGGAGAATGCCAGGGAATGCCAGGGAATGGGGCCTGGAATCAGCCAGGGGATGCCAGGATTCCCAGCAGGAGCTGCTGGCTGACAGAGAATCTCACCAGGTTGGGAATGTTCAACTCTGAGCTCTGGGAGCGGGGACAGCACCCAGGGAAGGGCTGGGGCTGTGCCAGGGGGTTGGGATGGAGATCAGGGACAGGTTCAGGGGTTCGGGATGGAGATCAGGGACAGGTTCTTCCCCCAGAGGCTGCTGGGCACTGAACTCCCGCAGGGAATGCCCCCAGCCCCGAAGCTGCCGGAGCTCCGGGAGCTCCCAGGGACTCCCAGGGTGGGGTTTTGGGGTTGGATCAGCGATGCCAAGGATCCCTCCCAGCCCAAGGCAGCTCGGGGTGTCCCCAGGACTCACCCAGGCCGCCCACCACCACGCACTCCTTCAGCCCCAGGGGCTTGCCCAGCACGCGGAACTGCTCGGCGATCTGCGACGCCAGCTCCCTGTGGGAGGGGTCAGGGGGCTCAGCCGGGCTCGGGCCCGCCCGGGGCCCCCCGCGGCACCCGGGGCCGCTCGGTACCTGGTGGGCGTCAGGACGAGGCAGAAGATGCCGAAGGGGTCCTCGGAGAGCACCTGCAGCACCGGCAGCACGAACGCCGCCGTCTTCCCGCTGCCCGTCTTGGCACAGCCCAGGCAGTCCCGGCCTGCGGGGCAGCGGGGAGGCCTCAGCGGCGGGCGGGGCCCGGGGAACGGAAGGGGGGACGCGACACGGGGAAAGAGCGACCCGAGCGGGCCCGAGGGAGGGATAGGAACCATGAGGGGTCGTTCCCGGGCATGGAACTGGGAAGGCGAGGGGCAGTCCCTGGGACGGAATGGGGACGGTGAGGGGCCGATCCCAGGGATGGGATGGGGATCGCGAGGGGCTCTTCCTGGGGATGGAATGGGGAGAGGCCGTTCCCGGGGATGGCACGGGGACCGTGCCGGGGACGGGACCGAGCGCATAAGCGGCCCCCCCAGGTGCGGGAGTGCCCCGCGGCGCTCACCCTGCAGCACGGCCGGGATGCAGGCGGCCTGCACGGGCGTGGGCCGGACGAGCCCCACCTGCCGCGCCTGCTCCGCCAGCCACGGCGCCAGCCCGAGCGCCCGGAACTCCGCCATGGCCACGCCGCGCCGCGCGTCCTGATGGCGTCACCGCCGTGCGCACCGCTCATTGGCCGGCTCGCTCTAACCCCGCCCACACCCAGCAACGCGCGTCGCTTTGCTGACGTCTCCACCCCTCGCGTTGCTATTGGCGGTTTCCATGGAGACGGCGGCTCCCGGCAGCCCGCGCGGCGCGGGCGCTTCCGGGGACGTGTCTGAGGCGATGGCGGCCGGGGCGGGCGCGGCGGCGGAAGCGGACGAGCTCTTCGACCTCCGCAACAACTTCTACATTGGCGCCTACCAGGCCGCCATCAACGAGGCTCAGCGCGCCAAGGTCGGGCACGGCGGGCGGCGCTGTACGGGCCCCACCGTAGCGGAAGCGGCTGGGGGCTCCCTCAGCGGCGCGGCCCGGGCGGGTGTTGGTGGCGCCGGGAGCGTTCGTGTGGGGCGGGTTCGTGTGGGGCTGATTTGTGGGGCTCCTGCAGGGTTTTTTTGGGGGGGTTCCGGTTTGTGGAGGCTCCTCCAGCGGGATTTTGGGGTGCCCAGAGCGCTCAGTGGTTTCTCTTTGCCCCCCCTGCAGCCGTGCAGCCCCGAGAAGGAGCTGGAGCGGGACGTGTTCCTGTTCCGAGCCTACATCGCCCAGGTGAGGCCGCGGGGGCTCCGCACGGCTGCCGGGGCCCTGGGAGTCAGAGCAGTATTGCATTCCACTATTGCATTATTTCATTCCAGTATTTTATTCCACAACTCCATTCCATTGTTTTATTCCATTATTCCATTACTCCAGTCTTCCATTCCATTGTTTTATTCCATTATTTCATTCCATTGTTTTATTCCACTATTTCATTCCACTCTTCCATTGTTTCAGTCCACTATTCCACTGTTTTATTCCACTGTTTCGTTCCATTGTTTTTNAAGCATTCCCTGGCTGCTGCCCCTCCAGATCCTGGGGGGTTCTGCTCCAACTCCACCCTCCCTGGTTTTTCCTGCTTTTCCTGCCTTTCCCAGAGGAAGTTTGGAGTGGTCCTGGATGAGATCAAGGCCAATGCCAGCCCCGAGCTGCAGGCAGTGAGGATGTTTGCACAATTCCTGGCCAACGAGAGCCAGAGGTGAGGGACGATCCCAGTGGGAAAAAGCCGCGGAATCGGGGTCTGGGGGGTTCCAGGCAGCCTGGGAAAGGTGGGATTCCTAAAATTCCAGGATTATTTGGGGTACAGGGGGTTTTAAAGGTTATCCAGGGATACCTTCCACTGTTCCAGGGTGCTCCAGCCTGGCCTTGGGCGCTTCCAGGGACGGAGCACCCATAACTTCTCCCATTTTCTCCCATTTTTTTCCCCCATTCTCTCCTGTTTCCTCCCATTTTTATCCTGGGTTTTTCTTCCCCCCATTTTCTCCCTTTTTTTTCTCCCTTTTTTTTCTCCCAATTTCTCCCATTCCCCCCCTTTCCCCCCTGTTTTCTCCCATTTCATCCCGTTTTTCTCCCCTTTTCTCCCCTTTCCTCCCCTTTTCTCCCCAAACCACCCCCACATTCCCACCTTTCCCACCCCACAGGGACTCCATCGTGGCAGAACTGGACAAGAAGATGGCCAAGAGCGTGGACGTGGCCAACTCCACCTTCCTGCTGATGGCAGCTTCCATCTACTTCCACGACCAGAACCCCGACGCTGCCCTGAGGGCCCTGCACCAGGGGGAGAGCCTGGAATGGTGAGGGAATCCCCTGGGAATGGGAGCAGAGCTTTCCTGCTCTCCACAAACGGGAACCAGGCTCTGGCTGAGGTTTGGTTTCGCTCTGAGCAGCTTTGAAAGCATCCAGAGGCTCCTCAGAGGTTTTGCTTTCGGGGATTTGGGGCTTTTCCTGCAATTCCCAGGGGCGGATGGGAGAGCTTGGGTATTGATCCATGTGGGATCTGAGCCAGGGAGGGAGCTGGGAGCAGCTCCAGGAATTGGAGTTCGGGCCAGGAGGGACCTTCAGGATCATCCCATGTGGGGTTTGGGGTCGGGAGGGACCCTCAGGATCATCCCAGGTGGGGTTTGGGGTCGGGAGGGACCTTCAGGATCATCCCAGGTGGGGTTTGGGGTCGGGAAGGACCTTCAGGATCATCCCAGGTGGCTCCAAGCCCTGTCCAGCCTTTCTGTGGCCACTGCCAGGGATGGGAATTGTCTGGGGTCTGTGCCAGGGGCTGTCCTGAGCTGGCTCAGTCCCTCTGCTCCTGTCCCTGCAGCTTGGCCATGACGATCCAGATCCTGCTGAAGCTCGACAGGCTCGACCTGGCCAGGTGGGATTGGGGCCTTTCCTTTTTCATTTTCCTTCTTTTTTTTCCTTTTTGTTCCTATTTTTCCTTTCCTTTCCATCCCTTTTCCTTTTTAATTTTTCTCTTTCCCATTTTTCTTTTTCCTTCCCCTTTTTCATTTTCCCCTTTTTCATTTTCCCCTTCCCATTTTCCCCTTCCCATTTTCCCCTTCCCATTTTCCCCTTCCCATTTTCCCTTCCCATTTTCCCTTCCCATTTTCCCTTCCCATTTTCCCTTCTCCTTTCCCTTCTCCTTTCCCTTCTCCTTTCCCTTCTCCTTTCCCTTCTCCTTTCCCTTCTCCTTTCCCTTCTCCTTTCCCTTCTCCTTTCCCTTCCCATTTTCCCCTTCCCATTTTCCCTTCTCCTTTTCCTTTCCCTTTCCCTTTTCCAGGAATCAAACCAGGCCTCTCCTGGTTTGAAATAAAACACGGACAATTCAAGAGGAAAACCTCCAAGTTTTTGGTTTTGTGCTGAAATCCCATTTCCTTTGTGATTCCCACTTTTCCTGCAGGAAGGAGCTGAAGAAAATGCAGGAGCAGGACGAGGACGCGACCCTGACCCAGCTGGCCACAGCCTGGGTGAACCTGGCCTTGGTGGGCGCCAAATATTCCCAAAATATTCCCAGAATATTCCCAAAATATCCCAGGGGAGGGCGGGGAGTTGCTCTGCTGCCCCCATCCAGATTCCAGGGCACGAAATGTCCTCAAAAATGTTTGGGAACTGAGCAGAACTGCTCCGTTTGGGAGTGCAGGAGGGATGGAAATAAACTCCTCAAATTCCATGGGATCCAGGGCCACAGAGTTTGTGTTTTTCATTAAGTGAACCCCTCAAATCCCATGGAATGACCCAGTGGATGGGAATCAGGAATTCCCAGTGGGTAGAAGTTGGGAATTCCCAGCTCAGGGAATGACCCAGTGGGTGGCAATCAGGCATTCCCAGCTCAGGAATTCCCCGAGGATGGAATCAGGAATTCCCCGAGGCCGGGATGAGCCATTCCCGCATTCCCGGCCCGGGAGTGACCGCGGGGCTGTCTCTGCAGGGCGGGGAGAAGCTCCAGGACGCCTTTTACACCTTCCAGGAGCTGGCGGAGCGCGGCTGCCCCTCGCTGCTGCTGCTCAACGGGCAGGCGGCGGGCGCCATGGCCCAGGGCCGCTGGGACGAGGCCGAGGCGCTGCTGCAGGAGGCGCTGGACAAGGTAACCCCGCAGCTCCCCCGCAGCTCCACTGCAG
>WAAG01043246.1:184-18644 GCA_013390105.1 Tichodroma muraria | reverse complement strand
AGCTTGTAGCCTCAGCTCTGTGTCTAATGCTGTCATCAGTGTGTTTTCATGACTGTGGAGCTCACAAGAGGCTAGGCTGATGTTGGCATAATTTAGACTGTTAGGTATCTATCTTTATGGTCATTTGACAGCTGCAGTATCCAAAGAACTTTCTATCCCAAGATTTCCAGAATTAGAAATGGCAACTGTGTCAAGGCCTCCCTTAAGAAAACAGGAGTAAAGGTCTTGTCTGTCTTAGGGATATGCCACTGTGTCTTACGGACAAGTTGCTGTGTATTAATGGAGACACTGGGAATCTCTTCTATTTCTCACAGATGACAGCTCACCATCTGCAGCTCTATCTGTTCTTCTCCAAAATCCATGCCATGGCAGCCGTAACAGAGGTGGTGCTGTGCTTATTGGAGCATCTTTAATTGCTGTATGCATGCGGAGCACTCAGGCTGCCTCCAGGGAATCCAAGCTTATGTGAATGATGATCCTTGGACAACTTCAGTCTGCAAAGATAAATATGGACGAGTGTAGTCAAAATTTCAGAGGTAATATGTACACTTTTGAGACTTGCAGTCTGCAAAAATATGCACAAATGAACGTTGGTTGGATGACTTATGCCTGTGGACTGGACTGCTGTAGGACTGGGATTTTATGAGCGAGAAGGATCTGAAATGGCAATACTCTGCTTTATGTATTTAGCATAACAGCATATGAAGTGTGAGTACACCTCTGAAAATTGAGAAAATGTAAAAGGTGTTCCACGTTGAGTGAAAAGCAGAATGAATACTGCATGAGGCTCTGCATATCCTGAGCTCCAGTTATTGGCAAGTAGCTTCTGTCCTGTTCTTGTGAATGCAGCTAGAGAGCTGAGAGATGCTCATGCTCAGGTGACTGTCACATCTCCAGTCAGAGTAGATGGCTACAGTAGCAAAGGGCTGCCTTCTGCTTTAAGAACAGGTCAATGCTCTCTGGCAAAACAGGTCTTTTACTGTGTAAGCTGTGTCTTCACTTGCTCAGCTCACCAGTGAAGTTTTGTCAGCAGATTCTTTCTACTGTAGACAAGACTAAAGGTGTTTGTAATATTAAATAGTTGTTTAAATGCTTTCCAGCTGGAATGTGTCTCCATATTAATCTATATTTGATTATCGATGGGGTCTATGGAAAGAAATTAGACGGTCCCCCTTTAAAAGAAAGAAAGAAAGATAAAAACAAATCTAGTACAAAGCCTCTTGGCTAATTAGTCATGGGGGAAACATGAGTAAAATTGAGTGAAGGTGGCAAAGTTTGTTGTATTGCTAGAGTATAATTAACACTTAGAGGTTGCTTTGACCTGTTTGCTATTAAATTTTACAAAAGCCTTCTTTTTACCTTGCATGGTTGTAGGTATAACTGTAGACAAATTCTCTTTGAGAGTTATTGTAAAAGGTAAAACACGAATGAAATAAAACCAAACAAGTACCATACAAATTAGGATTTCAGTACCTACAAAAATACAAAGAGCACAAGTGTGTGACTCTTCACCTCATTTCAGATTTTGCATTTCTTTCAGTTTCTCTGAACTGCATAGGGTTTTAACTTCAGAGATTGGACTTGACTGTTTCTTACCTTCATATTTTCAAGTAAAAAAATCATTCCTAACTCTACAATGGACTTCTATCATGTAAGAATACTTTCATATTTGTAAGAAGTTGTTTTTTTTCTTTCCATTACTACTTTCCTGGGTTTACTAGTAATGGAAACTAAATTAAATTTATCTTGACCTGGTGCAATGTAGAGGGAGTGGCTGTGAACCAAAGTTTGGGAGACCTCATGCTCCATTGCACCTATCCTCATCAATGACTGCTAAATCATGGTAGAACATACCAATAACCAATCATGGTTAAACAAAATAAAAAGTAATAAATAAGAAAAATGTAGTAAGACCAATAGTGTATGTAGAAACTCAAAACTCAAAGAAAGCAGAGGTGTTATCTTTTGTGTGATGTAAGTATTCAGCCTGGGAGTTTTAGTACAGTGTAGCTGTGCACTTTAAATTCACACTGGCTTATTGCACACAAGCCCTGGGTCTCAGCTGCAGATATTGCAGAGATTTATCTTATTAATGGAACTGCTAATTGGTGTTTGACTTCTAATTATAGTAACAATAGGCCATAACAATCAATCCTCACCTTTACTGGGGCACATTAGGACTCTTTATCATAAAAATGATTTCCTTTGGGACTTACTGTTCCTATTTCTATCTTCTGGAAGGCTGGCTTTCAGCAAAGGTACAGTATCCCAACTAGCAAGTACTTTGGAAGCTTAGCTAATTAACTGGTAGAGAAAATGCATGGTCCTAAAATATTCAATATCTAAGTACATTAAGAAGTACAATGCTCTTGACAAAATTGTTTGAAAGATAATGGGAAAAGTATGTCAAAATATGAGCAGTGATGTATTTTATAATCTTTAAGAAATATATAGTTTTGTCTCCCAGTCTTTGGTAGCTTTCCCATAGCTTTTAGTGAGAGGAAATCCAAGCAGTTATTCTAAATTATTCTATTTAGTTTTTTTCTCTCCAGGATAAATCCTGTGAGATTCATCATCTCATTTACAAGATGAGTCTCAGGAGATGAAAAGCACATACAACTTGATTACATATTCCTATTGATCATCTTCCATCCACAACAATAAAAATCAACTCCAAATACAAATCTAACAATATTACTAATTCATTACAACCAGTACTTTTCTTCATTAACTTTTATTGTTTTCAGCATACTTAGCATGTGCAAATACAGCAATTATATGTTGAATAAGGAAAGGTCTTCTCCTTACATTGTAGCATAAATAAAAAGTCACTGCATTAGAGCTGATCAAAGACTGTTCAGAGATACGGGTTCAAATCTTGTTAAAAATAAGTCTTTATAGCACTAGATAGCTGATCAGGGTAAACTCAGCATGTTCATCACAAAGTGTATTTGGTTTCCATTTTAAAAAGGAAGTAATTTTCAGTATCAGAGAAAGCATGGTAGGGATGGTTACCTTGGAGAAATTGTAATGTCACTTCTGTCTGTCCAGCCCTCTCCTTTCTTGGAGCTTCTTCCTCCCGCTGCTCGTGAAGTGAGAATTGGACTGCCACAGTGTGCAGCGTAGCATACAAAACCAGAGCGGCACTGATGGAGTTCTGCAGTGGGTCAGGAGCAGCTGTGGGAGCAACAAAGCCCTGCTTTCACCCCAGTGGCAGCTTTTCAAAGAAAGGCCAGGTGACCTGTGGCTGACATGGCATGGCCACACACTAGAGCACTTCACCAGAACTGTGTTTGCTGTAAAACCTTTCCCTTGCAACAGTTTTCTACTTGAGAATTTTCACCTTTCCTTTACAAAAAATATAATAGTATTTATGAAGAGAAATTTCCAACCATCACCTAAGTACAGTCCAGTGCTATGATGAAAGCACACAACAGCTTTGGGGACTGCTTATCCGTCAGAACTATGACATCAATGTGACCAATTCCTTCACTCCAAGTTCTTAAATAACTGTATCTATATAATTTATTTGTCCTACAGTCCCAAAATATTTCCCTTGCTTTTCTACCTGCTTTTCTATCTTCTTTCTGTCCTGTTAAGGTCTCCCTTGACAAATTCTACAATGCAGTTATCCGGTTTCAATACAAATTTCTGCAATTCTTGGAAAATTGTAGCAATATGAAGTTAAGTATTACAAGGCATATTGCACCAATTAATTTATTTTCTTAGTATGATTCGGTCAGTACTCTGATATAATGTAACTGAAGATATCACAACATTTTTCATCTGCTGGGGTGGAGTTGAGAGCTCCACGAGTATATGTATATGAAAATATGAGACTGTATAAAGATTATGCAATGTTCTTTCTCTTCCACTTGAAATAATGGCATGTTCTGGACCCTAATCACATTAAGTGAGTGAATATTTCTTGTGGCTTCATTGGTATTTGGCCTTTAACCTTTGGTAGATTTTCATGTGCAATTTGACAGCTCTGAGATGCTTCTAGAGCAAACAATAATAAAAAAGAAAGGCAGCAATTATATGCAGGTGGTGTAGACAGGGCACTGTGTTCCTGGACAACAAAACTTGCTTATTTTTAATATATTCCAGTATAAAGGTGGGTGTTTGAGAACATAGATAAGAGTGATTGATGATTTGAGAAGAGGAATAAGGAGTTGGAAAATTAGGGATAAAGATTCCAAGAATATGAATGCAGTATGGTATTCTCACTGCATTGTGTTTGAGAAGGTGCTTGTGCAGGCGAAAGAGAAATCAGAAAGACGATGGGTTTTTTATAAGGGTTGCAACAATTGAAAACTTACAATCAGCAGTGCCAGCATAATTATGGAGCATGTTTGGTACATTTGAGATTTCGTGAGCTTGATTGCCTGGTTCCTGAAGTCCATTTAAGTATTTGGAGTTGTAGTTTTTAATTTTTCCAAGGACTTGGCCAAATTTATGTACATTTTTGTGGAAAGATATGCAGCCAAATAAACTATGCATCTATTATTGCCAGAAAGGGAAGAAACATAAACAAGTTCTATTTTATACTGTATAGTATTTCTGATTTCTTTCTCATAATTGCTATGTTTCACCTAGACACTGTTGCATGGAAAGCTTACTTCAGTCTCTTATAGCTGAAATTTCATTCTGGCTTTTGGTATCCGTGCAACAAAACTGGTAGAAAAAGTCCAGCTACGTTCATAGCTGTTCCAGTAGGCAAATTAAATTTTATCAAAGCTCCAGTATTAGCTGCAGTCAGGAAGGGATCCTATTTTGTGGACTGTGGTAGGAACTCTGCAGAAATAAAGTTTGTTCTTGGAGGCGGCTTGTTAGCATATAGCTGTCTCTCCATCATCACTTGCTTGGCATTAATGTTGCTTGAATTGGTTGATGTCATTTTATCCCTTCTTAAAGTGTGTAGATTGAATCATTCTGGGATGAAAGAACTGAAAAATGAAAGCATGAAATTTTCAGATACCTTATATTTTAGTAAGGTAAAAATAGATGGAAACTGTGCCAATGGTATAATTGTAAGTAATTTTTTTAATCAAAGGACACATTTTTTCTCAATATCACACCGTATGCCATTTGCATAAAGTATATACAAATAATAATGACAAAACTTTGCAGACCTCAACAGCACCAAATGCTTGTTACCATGCTGATATGATCCCAGAAGCAGCAGTCATTGCCTTGCTCCAAAAGGTTTATTATCCTTTCCCTGCTGGCAATTCTGTCAACACACCTGGTGTAAGGGGCAAGGTCTCTGAGAAGTCTGCTGTCTCCCTTTAGCTGTTAGTCTCTTTCCTTGTACATGGCAGGCAATACCCATCTGCCGCATACTTCTGCTTTGTGAAAAGCAAAAGTGTTCCTATAAAAAACCATTTTAATGTATGGTGTTGATGTCCCTATCCAGTTCTGAACAATGAAGGCTCAGGAGGGGAGAGGAAAGCACCTGTGATAACCATACTTTTAATTGCTTGCTAACAGAAATGTAGTTACAGCTGTTCAGAATACGACAGGTTTGTTTCATAGTATGAGCTATCTGTTGTTGTGCAACCGGTATGTTTGGATTTTTTTTAATCCCCTCTGTATCTTGGGTATTCATGGGTATTTCAGAATACACAGTAATTGTTATATAAGCGTGCTAGATATATATATATATATATAATATATATAACTACATATGTATAATAACTATATATATATAGTTATAAAATAAACCCCACCCTTATCTGGTACACTGTATTCTGGTGATTCACATTTTAGTTTTTAATGCCTTTTTCTTGTGCAGTTAGATAAATGAACAATCTATTCTCTTAACAGGATTGCTCATTTATCAGGTGTTCATTCTTCATGGCATAAAAAAGGTTACCTTCTTTTTGCTCTCACATAAAAAGGTTCCATGTATTTCAGGTGTCATTAGTACTGGAGATTTAATGTCAAGGTTAGTGCACCTTATCTTTCAGCTACATTGAATACAATTGCAGACAACCTCTTCAGAGAGATTTCAGAGAAGAACTGGAAGTAATAAGTCAAGCTGGTGGTCCCAGAATAGCTGACAGTGCACAGGAATGGGAACTTCTGTTAATAGTGGTTCAAACTGTCTCCCATAGTCGTTGCAAATAAAATTATAGACATGCTTCAGTTTTGCAGGGCTGAGAAACAACTAAGAAAATCTAGGAAAAGGTATGTTCATAAAATTAATTATTAGTTACCTGTTTCTTTCATTTACCTGCAAGACCTTTTATTTCCCTTCATATCTTTTTAGCTGGTTTTAGTGCAAGTATTTAAATATTTTGACTAATAAACCACAGAGTAGTCAAAACTTTTTTTAAACCATGATGTGAAATTTCTTATGGAATAGATGTGTGAGATGTAATTGGAGGATACATGTTGTTAAGGGGCTATAGAGCAAATATGGATAATCCTGAATGGATGGGCACTCTGGATGTTGCCCACGAGCAGTCTGGCTGACACATGCTGCCATCATATGGGAAGGAATGTTGGTCATTTCTATAGCAAAATATGTGATTTTCTCCATCATCATGTTCTTTTGATTTCTGCTGTGGTGATAGCAAGGTCATCCAGTCTACAAATAAATCCTTTGGTTCATACCTCATCTTTTGAGGGTTTTGGTCAACAAACGTTACTCAGTTCTGAGTCTTACTGTCCATCTTTGCCCCGTGTATCCTACCATGACATTTTTCCAAAGCCATGCTACAGCAGCTGTTGCCAAAGCTTTTGATCACCTCATATATCTTGCCATTTTTTGACTCTTGTTTACAATACCTAAAACTTGCTCACTTCACTAAGCCGAAAGGAAAGCCTTCATGCTAACTCCATTGTAAACTCTTCTCTTGGATGGCTCTTCTTTTACCCATCAGTTTTAAATGTCATATTTTTAACTTTGACTATTAGAAATATAATACATTTGTTTTAAGGAAACAGCAGTTGTTTTGTTGTTTTCTAAACCGGTTGCAGTTGTGCAGAGGTGGGCTTTCTCGTGAGCAGTTTTTTTGGAGTTGGTTTCTGGTGTTCATTTTTGAATTAACGTTGCAAAATTTAAGCTTAGCCTGAATTGTCTGGAAAATTAGCATGAAAGTAACTCTATAAAACTTCTGTATGATGCTTGCAATGTTCTGTTTAGACCTTTAGATTAGCCTGATGCCCTTTGGGTCATATAATGAATCAGGGCTTGCAT
Source organism: Tichodroma muraria (assembly GCA_013390105.1). NCBI lineage: Eukaryota > Metazoa > Chordata > Aves > Passeriformes > Sittidae > Tichodroma > Tichodroma muraria. The sequence goes on along the minus strand of WAAG01043246.1, from coordinate 11,437 downwards.
TTGTTTCACATTGCACAATATGGTTTCATATTGGCTGGTGTCTGCCTGCAAAAGTGCCACCTTGTTGGGGTAAGTGGTTTTGTCAGTAATAAAATGAGTTGTACAAAGGGCAGGTGGTAGAATGATCTTGCAAAATGTTGTTAACTAAATGCAGTAAACAGTTTTTTTACCAGAGTACCTGTTCAGTTGTCATAAGACTGGCATTGCCTGGAATTAATGGAATTCTTTTTAATTTTGTAAACATTTTTTCTAAAACCCTATTAAATAAAACTTGATTATTGTCTTTCAAACATTTTCAAAACACAGATAAAATTTGTTGGTCAATTTAACTAGGAAATTTTGTAAGTGGACTGTCAGACTGGAGATGTGCTGTTAACATTGGTTTATGTTCTTTAGCCACTGGCTAAGCATTCACTGAGAATGCAAGAAGTCCAGGTTTGGCTTTCTCGATAATTTGAAAGGATGCAAAAATACTCCCCTGTCTGAATTTTCAGAAAATTTCTCTAAACACAGGGATATAGGACATCTAGGGCAGGAATGCCTGAGTTTGTAATGTTGTTTCCCTCCCGGTAACTTACTTAGCGGAGCGGGACCTGGAGTCCAGGTGTCCCACCTCTCTCTTTCATAGTCTCTGGCATACTGACTTTTTTCACTCTTTTGCCATCTGGCTGAATGAATAATTCAAGGTTTTGTGTAATGGCTGGCCAAGTAACTCGGCTGGAGTGGCCGAGGAAGGAGGTGGTGAGGATGCCCTGGCCTTGAGAGCTGGCTGGCTGCCTGATGGGAGACCCAGATTTGAGTGATGCACCCCATGCTTCAAAAGAGGAGTTTGGACTGGAAAGACAGTTCTCTGCCGTCAGGTTTTCAGGTGGCACGTCCAATACTTAAGTTCTTCCTCTCTTTCACAGTTTTATAACTTCCAAATGCTCGCTGTCACTTGGAGTCTGGGGGACATTGGCATGTTTTTAAGCAATAAACATATTTTTTCCTTGCTTGTGCTGACAAATTTTTGCTTTTGCCTTGTTACATCTTTTCATCCCCATACCATCTATGAACACAAAAAGGCAGGATAACAAATGTCTTCAACAGTAATTTTCGAACTGGAAGCCAATGTATGCAGCTGACTAGAAAGGTACTTTAAATCATCTTAGAGGTGTTTTCTCAGAGATGACACTCTGGTTATTGGAGGCAACTGGTTTTTTTCCACCTGCAGTGAAGGATGAGTTGCCTTTTGGACACTTAAATATTTCCATGCTGTTAAAGCAGCAGATTGAAAAGCAGATGAGAAAGTTCAAAGCCAAGGCTGAAAGTTCAGTTTCAACTTTTAGTTTTCTGATTTTGTCTCTTTGTGTCACAACCATACTGTTGTTTACACTTAGAGTTATTAACGAAGAAATACCAAGTTTACTAATTTAAATCGGTTATCTTTCTTCACAGCAAATGACAGTGAATTTCATTCCTTTTAGTATCCTGTGTTAGATAATAGTTGAGAGAATAATAGATTCCAGGGACCTTTGATCTACCATTACTGTAAAATAAAAATAAAACTTAATTTTTTTTTCCCACTGACCGTAATGATTTTAACCTTGTGTACTAATTTGAATGGGCTTGTGGGGGCAGAGTCTTAAATGAGACACAAATGAAGGAAAAATTGCTAATGCTGCCACTGTATATCTAATGAGCACTGTGTAATAAACCATAACCTCTTCAACATTTCTGTGGAAAATGGTGTGATTATTTTGGATGGCTGGCCCTCTGTGTACGGCTCATTACCATCTGGCATAATGTGTATTGATATAGCCTGTAATTGTCAACTCTTATTTGACATGCTGCCTTTAATAAATGTGACTTGCATGGCTAGAACCTCCTAATGGTTATATGGAAAACTGTAATTAAATAAAATATGTATACTTATGTAAAATACACACCCTTATATCCATAAAATAGTTTTGTAGAAGGTCTCTGTTTTTCTTTATCTCCTGTTCTTAGTGGGAATATTTGTATGTATTCCCAGGTTAGTCTGCATTATCAGTATGGATATCTAAATATGTGAAGACAGACATGAATCTTGAATGTAGGTTGTTTCCTCCTGCAGAACTTGCTTCAAATACATTTTGAAATATTTATTTTCTATGCACTGTAAGACAGAATTAATATACCTGCCATAATAGAGCGGGTTCCCTTCCTGATGGTGGCTTTGTGTGCTCCTGTGCTGGGAATGGGAGGTAACTCTAATAAGCCAAATGGCTCTGGTTTTGGCGTTTCTCCTGAGGAAGGCGGCTGAAATAAATGCATTTGTAAATCTCAGTGCTGAAAGTATTTATACCTCCTTAAAGGAAAATGGGCTTCTGGCCGATGGTAAGTTTTCAGATAGAAGGACCAACATATGCTGCTAAAGCTAGTTATCTTCCGTTTATTATCTGAGAAGTTTCCTTTCCTTGCCTTTACTTTTCATTCATATATGAATAACTAAGAGACATCAATCTGGTAGTCATATTGTCTGCCTTACAAAACATAGGGATTTTCCCAACTTTAATCAATTTTAATCATTGTGCAATGGGTGTTCATAAGGTGTTACCTTCAGTGGCACTGTTGATGGAGAGTCCGTCGTTGCTTTTTGTAAGAGATTTTGGAAAGTGCCTTCCCTTTATTCTTTTTGGATTTCCTTAGGTTCAGGCTACTGGATCTTATTTTATGTTTACTTGATAATCAGGATATTCTGTTGAATTTTTTTTCTGTAGTATAGATGCTTAAACTTTCTTTAAATATCTGTGGCCAAATCTACTGATTCAATATCAACTTTCCCCATGCATAAAATAGCTTTTGTTCCTTACTTCATCTGTTTTCTTTGCTTTGATTGTTAGGACAAAAATGTTGAAAAGTCATACTTTCTCAAATTCTTCTTGACTGAAGTTTTCAAGTGATAATTTTTACTGGTATCAGAAACTCGAGGTTAACAGAAACACTACTTTTGCTAATATTCTTCCCTTAAGTCGTTTGTGGATCCTATTTGACTACAGCTGCATTCTGTATCTTAGATGATTATCTCAGATGACCTGTTCCTTTACCCTTCTTCCACCCTTTTCCAAACTTTGGGTGCTTTCTTCTTAAGAGTCTCTAGACCTGTATGTATGTTGTCTGCATTGAGATCTTTTGATTGATCTTTTTTGGTTTTTTGCATTGCATATTTTAACTTGAGTAAAGCATTTTGAACCAGCTCAGTTGACTCCATTTTGAGGATGATTCACTCTCTTTGCTGTTTATTAGCTGTGTCATTCCTTTTCTGTTGCCTTCTCTCCTGAGTGTAAGTTCTCTGGACCTGCTAACTGTAAAATTTTACCCACTGCTGCTGTTCATGACCAATATTCACTTCTGGGCTAAAACATATAAACACCTGCTTATGTAAATATGTTGCTTAAAATATGGCAGGCTTTCTACAGTGTCTTGCCTTTGTGCAGTTTTGTTTCTGCCTAACCTTACATAATGACCAGTGCAGTTCTTAAAGTTGTTCTTGGTTTTGAGGCTTTTTTAGTATATTCATTTTTAAATTGCCTTTGCTCAGCTCCCTCTCCATCTCTGCATTTTCTCACCCAGTCCTTTATCAATTTTCTTCCTTGCCTAGTTTCTCTGGTTTATATTTGTTCCTATCAGTTTTTCAGTTTGTCTAAGCTAGGTAAAGAAGGAATTATAGCTGATTCAGCTTTGTCTAAACCACAATTTTTTTGCTTTTTGTTTAATAAGCTTAGTCTTTTTAATTGGGCATTTGTGGCTTTTTGGTCATACAGCGAAATATTCATAAGGAGTTTCCAGAAGGTATTCACATTTTTCTTTTTAATTTATCTAACTGATTCAGCTTGTTTTATTGAAAATATTGCTCATGTATAATATATGCCTGTGAATATTATCTGTCATATTTATAGAGAATGTTTGTATACTGATTTGGATTATATTGTTTTCATATAACAAACATATTGAACTCATGTTCACTTGTACCTAAATTTTTCTGATATGAGGTCTTGGTAGCAAATTGAATCTTTAATATAGAGAGTTCAGGTTAAATGCAACATTCCTTGAGCTAGCAAAATTCCTTTTAGTAATTCAACCTAGTTTCAATGCATTGTCAATATACCTACAAACTGCCAGTATGCATTATTGCGTGAGCATACCGAACACTGAATATCTGCATCATTATTTACAAAATGAGAGAAGTAGGTCTTTGAAGAAATAAACATCTTAGCTCCTGCTATTACTTGATGAAGTGCTTAATATAGTCTACGTAGCTGTTCGTATAGTCTGTAGCAGATACCAACTGGAATTTCAACCTGCCTTTTTATTAGAAGTTTAAATCTTGATAATTGCCTTATAAAAACACAATATTGCATTTGACAGCTTTACTTCATTTTGGAAATGTGAATCTTCCCATAGGAATAACCAGTGATCTTAAAATGTGATTATGATATGTCATTTTATAAATTTGACAGTATGCTTATAAATTAGTAGCTCTAAATTTTATTATTGATTTTTGGCAACAGTGTTCAAGTAATCCAAGAAGTCCTTTTCCAGATAACTTACTGATTTTTACTCTCTGTCTTTAGGTGAATACTCATGGTTTTTTCCTTTGGTTTGATCAGCTAGGTTAAACTAGCCATCCTTCCTTTAAAAAATAAAAAAGCCATGAAACCTAGGCTGTAAAGCTATTTTTTTTAACAATATTTACGTAAGTAGTGGCTCATGTCTTGAGTCTGTTTCTTCTCTAGCAGTGTAGGAAGGATCTCTGAGAACAGGAAAAGTAATTGATATCTCCCTTTTTAACAGTTTCTAGTGCTTATGAAATCTGTAATAACTGAAATGAGATCCAAAGCTATTTAAGCTTCAGATATCCTGGTTTGTGGGAATTATAAAACATACCTAGGCCTGCCACAACATCTCACTATTCTTTTAATACCTGTCCCTTGCAGAATGTCCTTTGTATTCTTCTTGCTAATAAAGTCCAAACATGACAAGATTTGTCTGTACAGCAAGTGTATCTGGATTCTTACCATGTCAGCCCAGCCCACCTGCTCCTCATCATTCACACAGCTGCAATGTCACTGGTTTCTGGATCTTACAGTAGCTAGGTACTTCTTACTGAGCAGGTTTCCTCTTGATACTCCCTTCTTTATTGGTCCCAGCCTGCATGTCTGCCTCTGGGAACTGGAAAACATCGGTTTGACTTGATTCTGGTGGTATTTTCCTTCTGGCTTTTCAGATTACCACTTTTTCCTTTCAAAGCAAGCTTGAGGTAGTGATCCTTACCAGATCTTTATCTAGATTCTCTCACCTATTTTCCGTAATTGATGCTTTTGTTTCCAGGCTGGGATTATTTTTCCTTTAGGCTGTGTGACTTGAAAGGGGAATTGCCATGATGAGGCCATCCAACCCAAGGAAAATGTGCTATAGGTTGTGATCACTGTTCTTTGGCCACTGATGCTGGTTACAGGAGTAAGCAGACACAAGTTCAGCAGTTAGGGCTTCGTTTTGCTGGGGATGAGGGTGCAAATGTGGATTCTTGCAGTCTGGTATGGGTAGCTGGCTCCCAGGCTGGAGGGCTCCTGGCTACGCTGTGGTGGCACACTGGTGGCTGTGTTGGCACAGCACTAGTCGGAAACTGATCCAAGTTGGTTCACTTGCATGTCGCTGTCCGGAGTACAAAGTGGGATTTACTGTTCCGTGGTAGCCCTAACAAAGAAGCCAAGACCTGCGAAAACCCTTCTTCAAAATTCCTGCAGGAAGGAAGGGAACAGGACCCTGACTTAGTCAGGCTTCCCACTCTCCACTGCCAATCACCTACAATGCTTAGGGAAACTGGCTTGCCAAGTTCAAGTGAATGTCTGCCCACTAAAAATCAGAAAACATTTTCAAATCCTATAATGGGCTGAGGGAAGATCTTACTAAAATAAATTACAGAAAAGAACCTAAGCAATAAGTGGTGGGGGCAACAGAGTGAAAATGTAAGATCTTTTCAAAAATAAATAAAGAAAAATACATGAAGGACTATTGTTAGAAATTTTACTTCAAAAAACATTTTGATACTAGGAAGGGAAGGAGATGAAAGAAGTAGGATATGTAGCCTGTTTAAAAATAAACTGTTGTTAGGAATGCAATGAAGCAGCATACTCAGTAAACTTCAATAGACCTGATGTCTTTCAGCTTGATTTATCCCTCAGATGGAAGACGCTTGTACGTTTTGGGACCAAGACAGTAGGAACCACAGAAGTCTTGGTCTCTAACCTTGTTAAAGGATAGGAGAGGTAGATGTTTTCTGCTGGTTAGCAGATACATGAGACATGGTAATGCAGTGAATATTTGGTGCTCTGCTCAAATCTGCTGCTTTACCCTGAAATTTTTTCCTGTTAGTGAAATCACAGCGTCTGCCATACGTGTTGACTGGCTTAAACACCTGCCCCCCTGCCATTTAATTTCTTGTAAAAGAGACTATACACAGAAGATTGAAATGAGACTTTGCATCACTATGATGCTATTTGTTACTCACTAAGCATTGTTTCTCTAATCATGGTTTATTAACCATGGCATTGACTATGACAGGTGAATGGGAAAAAAACCTGTAAAAATCACTGCACTTTCTTGCTGTGTAACTATCTTGGTGCAGCACCAGCTAGTACCCAGAGCATACAGGATCAACTTGAATATAGTTGAAGTACCTTCTTGTCTTCATAGAACTTTTCTTTCTGTTCACTGTTCACAAAAAAAGTAAAATCAGATACTAAGTGCTGCCCAAATACATAGTCAGTACCTGAAATAATTACTTTAATTCTTCAGTTAATTCTTTTTCATATGTAATTTTCCATTAAAGACACTATTTCTTTTTATTTCAAATTCATAAGTGTGTGTCTATAAAGATTATTATAGTTGTCACTGAAATGGAATGGATGCTGATATTTTAAAATTTTTTTTAAAGTCCTGAATGTAAGGCTTTTCATCCAAATTAATCCTTTTTGTATTGAAGGGAAACTATTGAATTGACAATCACAAAGAAAATGTTCAAATTTGGGTGTGTACTGTTAGTCACTTTAATTGAAAGCTTCAATGATAAGAGTTCTTAAAGAATTTTTGGTCTATCAGTTTCATTATCTTTGTTCATTGTAGTTGCTTCAAAATTTTTCAAATATGGTTTTTAGTGGCAAATTTAAGTCTTTGGCCCACTTTTGTGAAATATCATGCCTAAAAATGACATTTTAAATTATTAAATATTTCTTTGCATAACCTGTCATCCGTTGAGAAGCCCAGTGTAGTTCTAATGGTTAGCTGATAATGAAAGGTAAACTAACTCAAGTTTAACACAACTGTACTATTTGTCTCTTTTATCATATGTTTTACAGAATCCTATTATTTCTTTTTAGAGTAGGACTTGAAATTTGGAACTTATGGTGGTAGCTTGCAGAGAGTTCTTGCTTCAGAAGTGAAAGGCGTGGAAGCGTGTTAGCATTTGGGGATAAAGCTTTTCCAATTCTTAACACGCTTCCACTTAGGAACTTTGTGTGTTTAGAAATGTTGGCTGTTTTCTCAGTGGTACCTTGTACCAAGGTAAGTACAGATAATTCTTTTTTGGGACAGTGGGCTCTGGAGCGAAAACAGGATGGAAGCACTCAGAGTCTGCCATCCAAACAGCAATACTGTTTCTACGTCCAGTATTGTATTTTAAAGCATTATTTTTTTGTATGTTGGGATTGTCTGCTTTCAAATATGAAATAATTTAATCACTGAATTGTATTCCATATGGAGAAAGCTATTATACAGTGTTTCTTTAGCCATTTAGCAGCAACTTCGTAACAGCAGTGTTTATTTGTTGGATACTGGTTTTACAAAGTCATGTCAAGGATCCTCCTGTATCTGCGGCACTGTGGATTTGTTCTTGTGCCTGGGTATTCCAGAGATTATCATGAAAAGCATTAAAAAATGCATTGCCTGGGATTTCTGCAATAGCATTGATTCTTGTATTTTTAGTCTGCTGGGGAGAGAGAGTGGAAGACCAGTATGTAAGATCAGAATCAGACATAGATTATCTGCCTAATATGGTTCTTGTTAGCACAAAAAATGTGAATACTATTTGAAGAACAAACGGATTATAGAGAAAGAAATGAAAACATCCAGATCCTGAGCATTTGGAAAGCATGACACTGATGTATTTGTGTAACCTTTTCATGAAGAGTGATGCTGAAGTCAAAGAGGGGATTTTGATTTCCTTCATTAAAAGCTTATTAGATGAAGAAATAGGACAGTCGTTGTTTTGCTTCAATAGTTGGGGGTCACAGAGGCGGGCCTGGTCTCCTCAGGATATTAATGCCTGCTTTCAGCTGGGGGAAATGAGCCGTCGCCTGAGTTAGCTGCAGCTTTATGTGCTCGTCACTAGGGATCCCCATATGTCCTGGGATCTGCGGCAGTCGGAAATGGCAGAGCTCGGCAGCCGAGAGCAGAGGGCTCTCATTGCTATTCATAACAGGTAGCTCGGCTCAGTCTGCCCAGAGCAAGTCTGTTTAATGTTGATCAGCTGTCCATCTGATAAACCGAATTGATACGGACATTTCCTCCAAGGGCTGCCCTGACAATGACAGCAGGAGCATCGGGATTCTTGTTAGTCTTTTTCTCCGAGCTTGAAAATGTATTAACCCTTTGTTAGAGCTGAGCCAAGCATGATTACAATACTGCGACTGGGTTGTGTGAGTTTCTCCCTCATATCTTTGAAAAGCAGCCTCAACCTTCAGATTTATTGTCTACACGGAGAATGACTGTTTGGTTTTTGAATTGTTTTTATCTGCGTGGAGCCAACAATTTGTGAATTATAAAGGCAGCGTTTAAAACAGGTTAGGGTTTTTTTGTGCATGGCAAAATACATTGGGAACCTCTATTTATCCTCTCCCTCCAGCTCCTCTGCCTTTTGTGTGCCTGCCCAGGCCGTGTGACTGTCGAATCTCTTCTCTCTTGCTAGTTGACACTGACCACTGCCCTGAAACAGTTGCTACTGGGACTGTTCACAGGTCACATATATTTGGGGCAGAAGGTTACTTTAGATTAATATGGTGTGGGGCAGTTGGAACACATGTGCACTGTCCAGAGGAAATAGAACTAATATGCTCAGCACTGTGCTAGTACTGAGGCAGAATCTAACCTGAGCATGTACCTGCAGGTATATTTGTATGTGAAGGTATGGAACAGTTTGGTTACTCAATGAATCAGTGCTTGGCCACTTCTAAATAAGCACAGAGAACATAACATGCCTTTGTACTATGTTGTTATTAATTAGAACTTTAAGGCCTTTAGTCATCTGTTTAGTTGAGGGAATGGATTGCATTTTTGCTCATATGTGAAATCTCCATGGCATAAAGGGAACTGCTTGAGTCAGAAAAGATGTGAATGTGATGAAGATTTTGTAAGAGTGAGTCCTGTGTGTATCTAGCATTAAAAGGATGCTCCAGTGCATTGCTCTGTTTGCCCCTCCCCTTGTCCCTGCTCAGTTATTATGTCTGTTTAACACCCCATTGTCGTTCTGAACTAAGGTGACATCTCTGGGTTCCTTGGAGTGACAGTCACTGTTGAGGGCTACAGGGTTGAATTGTGGGAGGAGGGTGGAAGGAGAGGACTGTGCTAATGACTCTTTTCTTGCCTTTTCCAAAAAATTAAAATAGAGAGAAAGCGTCTATGGAATAACCTCTGTGGCAAGCCTCTCATAGGGGTTTGTAACCCCTAAACCCAGGATGTATCATACTATGTGTTGGAGTAAGAAGTGATTTGTAAACCTACACAATAAAATTGGTCCCTTTGCTAGACAGTCACCTTCACTGCTTCTGACTAAAACCACCAGTGAAATGCCATTAGTACACAGTTCTAAAACGTTCAACTGTTTTTCCTCTCCTGCCTGAACCCTCCCCCTTTTGTAATATTGAACTGTAAGGTAAGTTATTCTGTTATTAATTTAACTCTAATTTGAGCAGTCATTGACTGCAGCATTCTTACTTGTTTGGATTGGCTTGCTCAGGACTCCCCTGCTGATACATCCTTTGTTTCTTTCCGTCGTTACTTTCTGCTTGGCATTTTCTTCATGTCAGTGTCCCTCAAGCTTCTGGTAGACAAAACAGAAAGCACCATGAGGACTATATTGATTATTTTGCTTTATTTTGTGAAAGAATTCAAACAAAGGGCAACATTCTCCCAAGTGGAACCTGTGGTACCTGTGGCTTGCCTGGAAATACTTAGTGACAGTTCTCTGTGTTTAACACTTCCTGGTTGTTGCTTCTAGAAGTACATAGAAGAGCTGCATGATAATTAATAAAATACCTGTTTAGCACATGTAGTTGTTTGTTTATTCTCACTAAGAATCTCTGTTTTTTTCATAGCATCAAACATAATTGTGCTTTTTCTTTCTTTCAGTCAAAGAAGCCTGGCTGAGATTACAGAGCTAATCCATACTGCCTTTCTGGTGCATCGTGGTATAGTAAACATCGGTGAGCTCAAGTCCTGTGATGGCCCACTGAAGGATATGCAGTTTGGGAATAAAATGGCTGTTTTGAGTGGAGATTTTCTTCTGGCAAATGCTTGCACAAGCCTTGCACAGTTGCAGAATACCAAGGTAAAAAGAAAAAAATTCCTCTGCTGCCAAAGCAAGTAAATATTATCAGGTATTTCAAAAGAGAGGCCCTCTAAAAAATCAGCCGTTATGTATGTATGTATGGAGCATCATTTAAAAATCAGCATGCTTACTGGTATAGCTGTAAATTTGACAGGCTGCTGCTGCTGTGAACATGTTTACCAGTCTCCTATGGAATTACTGTGATGAGGTCTTTAGCATACATTCTGAAGCACTGTAGTCATGTATGGTGGTTAATTTGGTGAATTTAAGGTATATGCAGTGGCATCTTCATGGCATGTCAGGCTACAACACCTCTGGTGAACTGCCAGCTGAAGATATGTTTGGTCTGTTACTTTCTTTTACCTTGTGCTTTGTGAAAGGCTTTTTGTCTTAGATAATTTGGGGAGCAAAAGGCTTTACTGCTTTGTCTCAGGTGACTTTTTGCTTTTAATATTGTTAGGGTTTTGGATGTGCCTGAATACTGGAGTGCCCTACTGATGTGATGGATGTATTGGCTTCTAAAGGACAGCTGCAATCCAACTGCTTAGCCAAGCTGTTTGAAACTTTACAGGGAGATGTTTTTAATGAGAAACAAATTGTGTATATGTATTATCTTAGAAAATGACACT
>WAAG01043244.1:0-15299 GCA_013390105.1 Tichodroma muraria | reverse complement strand
TTGAATATGCATGGAAAGGTTGAGCAATGCATTGCATATGGAACACTTTAGTAAATAAAAATGGGGTTCAAACCAGAGTCTGGTACACAAGTTTTCATGAGAGCTATCTCGCTTGTGTCAGTGCGCCAGCAATATACACCCACTTCATAACTTTATCGAGCTGTGGAGTCTATTTATTCCGCGTATCGCTTCACAATCATTTTTCTTGCATCAGCAGACTGACCTCTCCAAGTGATAACAGTGAAAGAAACCAGAGCATAAGCATCCAGGAAGGATTTGTTGACTCCTCACTCTCAGGAAGTGTGAAACAACAGGATGGAAACACAGGAAGAAATAAAATATTGACCTAATCTATAGAATATCCTGCAGACATGCCAGAAGTTAAAACTAAACAAGAGAGTTCCTGGAACACTGAAAGTCCACAAGAATGTTTGAATAATATATGAAGCACATGAATATGCATGTACCTCAGTAACATAACAGTATAAAGATAACACTGTCTTAGTCTACCAGTCTGCTCTCTGGCTAATCACCAAAGACACACCAGCACTGGATATTTTGTCCCTTCTTTTATCCCTTATTAAAAAAAAAAATTCTGAAGCATTAACTTCGTTTTTCACTGCCCCTTTCCCCAAGTCACTGATGAACAAGTTACACAATACCAGTACTGAACCTTGGCAGACACCACTAGTGACAGGCCTCCAACTAGACATTGTGCCACTATAACTCTCTGGTATTTGTTGTTCAACCAGTTCTTAATCTTCTTCACTGGCCATTAATCTTGTCCACACTTCCTGACTTTGCATATGAAGATATTGTGAGAAGCAGTGTCAAAAGCCTTTTTGCAATAGAGGTAGACAACACACATTTCTCTCCCCTCATCCATCCAGATAGCTGTCCCATCATGGAAGACCATCAGGTTGGTCAAGCATGATTTGCCTTTAGTGAATCCATGCTGACTACTGATGTCGTTCTTGTCATCCATGTGGACAGAGACACTCCAGATGAAACACCCCATCACCTTTCCCTTTCCAGGGATTGAGTTAGGCTGATTGGCTGGTAGTTCCCTGGGTCCTCCTTGCTCTTTCTGAAAACCAGAGTGATATTTTTCAGGCACCTCTCCTGATCACCACGACCTTTCAAAGATGACCATGTGTGGCCTTGCTTTGGTGTCATGATAACATGACTTGAAAACATAGCAAATAGATATGAACTAAGCTCTACATTTAGCATTATCCAAACATATTCCCATAAACTAGTATCACAATATTCAAAATAGCTCTCAAACATGGACCAGTTCTTCAACCAAGAAAAAATAATTTTAGCATTTCAGATAACAGCACAAAGCCTTTGTCAGTCTTTTAAAGATATTTTGCTGAACAGAGAGCTTCTTAAGCAGCTTGTCCCTCACAGCCAGTGTAAGTGAAATACCAAATAGAGATCAAATACAGATCTGCCCTCCTTGTTGTTGGGGTTTAAGATTCTTTCTCTCAAAGAATTTTTCCCCATATGTGTTGCTTGGAGACAATAATGACTTAAGACAGACAAAAGAAGTGGCCACAGCTCAGGGGAGGGGTCCAGCTGGCTCTTCTCTCTTTTTACCTGGGGGTTTCTCTGGGAAGGGCAGAGATACCACAAGAATTGGGCTGGAAAAAGAGGGGCTGGGGCAGCTGCTAGCTCTCTCTCTCCCTCTCTCTCTTCTTCTCTCTACTTGGGAGGAGGACAGTCCAGCTGCTGCTTGAGGGAGGGAATTCACTTCTGCCTCCGGAGCCCAGCCCGGTCCTGCTTCTTCTCTCACTGGGTGAGCCTCTGCTCATGAGAGCAGCCACTGAACTGGGACCTTATTAACACCCTACCTCACTGAAAAAGGATTTTAACCATCCACTCAGGTGCCTCAGGGGAAACCTCAGGGAGGCCTAGAGGCCTCCCCCTCCAAGGGAGCTTCCCTCTCCCAGCCCTGTTCAGGAGCTGGGTGGCCACTGCCCAGCCCCCACTATTTTTTGCCATTGCTCTTTATGCTCTTTATTTTGCCATTGCTCTGTGTGTCCCTGGAGGGCAGGGGGGGCTACACTGTAACTCGCACCCCCTGCCCTCCAGGGACACACAGCAGTTCCAGCTACAGCTGCTGAGCTTCTGATACATCTCATTTACCACTCTGGGACTTTGCTCATCCCTGTCTTCCCAGTTTGCTACTCCGAGGTTCCTACTACAGCTCCTTTTGCTATCCAGAGGTGGCACGGGGATCGGCTGCCCCTGTGAGTTTGTAAGGAAAGCCCCTTCTCCATCCCTTTCTGCTGCCCGCGTCCGCCATTACCGCATGGAAAGAGACGGCCTAAACTGGTGCCACAGCGCCCCCTGCAGCCGCGGGGGAATCATCGCAGCTGCCCTGCCCAGCCGGGAGCCGCCAGCGCCCCTGCCGGCTGTGACCGTAACTGCACCAAAGGGGAGAGTGCCTGAGGAGAGGCGAGAGACTTTATTTGGTATTCTGTTCTTGTTGTTGTTACCACTGTTGTTGCTTGTTTGCCTTGTTATACATACACACATTAGTAAAGACATGCTATTCCTTTTTTCATATCTTTGCCTGAAAGCCCCTTAATTTCAAAGTTATAATAATTTGGAGGGAAGTGGGTCATATTTTCCACTCCAAGGGAGGCTCCTGCTTTCCTCAGCCAAGACACTTGTATTTCTAAGAAGCTTGAAAATATGATCTGATGTGACAGTCCAGTTTTCACAGATGCTAAGGTTAGCATTCATATTATGGACATAGGTCTTATGACTATTTCTTAGATAACAAGACATTAATTCTGTTTTCCTTTCCGACTCTAAAAACCCCAAACTCCTTACATTTTAAATACTGACAACTTTATTGAAGAGACCTTTCAAGCAGTCTCTGGTGCCTTCTTTTCACTACTCAGCAAACAAATATTAACATATCACAACTTTCAGCACAACAGACCTATATGCACTTCATCCTGCCAAAAGACAGAGACAGAAAAAGCTGCAGAGATGAAATCATATGTAATCTCTATAGCAAGAGCTTCACATTTCAGGTCTGAAGAACACTGGCTAGAAGACCCTGGCGGTAGCTTTTGCAGTCACAGCTTGAGCTAACAGGCTAGAGCAACAGCTTCTTTTCTATCTGATTTCTTCTAGTAGTCTGGAATCAACACACACACGTAAAAAAACCCATTCATGTCTTTGTAGTTTGGGGAGGAGCAGGGATGTTGTGAGTGTTAATGTCCCTAGCTATCTTAAGTCCTCAAAATCTGTCTGCATTAATACATAGAAACTGCAATGAGTTTTGGTTCAATTGTGGAAGAAGGTACCACAACAAAAAAACCAAGCCTAACCTAAACCAAATCAAACTTAGCAGACAGTCAGCATATACTGCGTATCTGGAGTATAAGAAAGAAGGCAATACAGTCAGTGGAAGTATGCCAGGGAAGCAAGCCATCCCTGGGGGGAAGGCTGGAGGCAGAGGGTAATTGGTACTCAAGAGAAGCACAGCATCTGCCACCTGCTGCTTGACCCACTGGCCATTGTGAAGTCTTTAAATGCTGTTCTTAGGCAAACCTTGAATTCCCTATCCTTTCCACCCCAGCAGCACAGTCTGTACAGGGTGGCTAACAGTCTGGGAGCACAAGGCAACCTCCAGCTCAGCACACTTCCCACAGCTCTGACTTATAGAGAAACAGGATTGATAGGAGTAACTGATGCCAAATATAAGTAGGGTATGGGGTTGGCAAAATATCCCAGAGAGGGCAGTAGGGGCTGCAGTTGGTTCACAGAAAGCACATGTAACAGTTACAAAACACAGAGTGGATTAGATGTTTGTTTTCAGACTGATAAAATGCTAGAGAAAACTGTGAAAAACATTGCTGTTTTGATGACATACAAGGATTTTTAGTTTCATATTTATCTTTTGCATTTTGCACTGTACATGCATTTGAAAGTGGGGAAGCCCAGGAGGCAGTGCAACTTGCCATTTAGCTTTATGTAGCTCACATCTCAACAGGTTTTACACAGTTTAACTGTTCTTCTGAAAAATAACTGAGCCTTCCACCCAGCCATTGATTTTTCCAATGTTGGACCCAGATGTACAAAAGCCCTTGGTTAACAAATTATGAAGAAACAGAACTTTTGTTTTTAAGAAGTTTTAAAAACCACCTTGCTTCAGTAAAGCATATAAGCAAGAAGCTAACTGAGTAGGGGTTTTTGAAAGTAATTGAAGCTCATACTCTCATAAGTGTCAAAGCCCTTTGCAGAAGAGGTACAGGCTACAGCACTGGTACTCAGAAAGAAAAGAAACATACTTCAGCAAAAGCTGATTTAAAATACAAATTGAAAAATTCCCTTCTCTTTTTGCTTATGTATATTAAATGAATTTTACGCACTTGCATCATGAGCCACAGCACCATGGAAGGCATGGGCTTATAAAAAAATGCTATTCTATTTCTGTATTATCACCTAGATTATTTCTGTTTTTTCAAACCACACTTCATTGCTGGTTGACTTTTCCATTCAAGTACTGTTATGCTTGGGGGGACTTCACCAGTAAAGACCCTATTCTCCTTTATGTCTGTACATATATGCATATACATCCCTTTTACATATTTATTTATTTACGTATATTAAGAAAAGCAGTATTTTCTTAAAAAATGCAAACCTGAAGTTTCTTCACAACCTGCTTGTCTCTATCCCTGGGAAATTAACTTCTGCCTAGGAAAATTAACTGTATTTTATTATTTGTTATCGTGTATTCTATTCCTTTACCCAAGTGTATGTTTCTACCTGACAGACTGCAGTGTAAAGACAAAAAAATCTATAAAAGGAATGTTTTAGTAGTAAATGGAAAGGTAAACCAATAAAATGAATAACTTAACATGACGAAAACAATAAGGCAGCAAATAATTTGCTGGCAGGGAGGCTGCAAAGCTGCTGGAGAAAGCTCCAGCCAGGCATCGAAAAGCTAAGCTGGGGAGAACTGGTGCCTTAAAATGCTGAGTATTTCTAAAACATGAGAGGTTGTTGGTGGATTGCTGAGTGGAAGAAGTATGCATATGCATTACAAAAACAGCTGGAACATCATGAACACTGTCCAGTACCACAGGCTGCTCCTTTCAACACAGACATGGAGAACAGGCCGAAGTCAGGAGTCCTCCATGCTGCAGGCAGACAGCTAAAGCTTAGGTTCATGAATATACATTTAAATCTCTTTGCATAGAGATATGCATATAAAGACACTTTCCAAGTCTTCACAACCATAAACTTACTTTTTATAAGTTTTTTTTTGCTATTGATTGTTTTATCATTGCAAACATAAACATACGTAAATTATGAGCAGAAAAAATCCATGGAGGACAATCACTTGCCTGTGTTGCATTGTCTTGGTTTAAGACAATTTAACGGGAACACTCTACAATGAGTTCTCCCCTAGTTTTAACCAATCCCTTTCCAACAATAAGAAGAAATGGAATACTAGTAAATATAAGTGAAAAAATACCAGTTTACTAGCAAGCAAAATAGCAACAGGCAAAAAAAAAACAAACCAGTAAACAATCACTAGATACAAAATAGCTAAATCTCACAGACCCCCACCACAGAGACAAAGAGAATCTTGAATTTGCATAGTGACTCATCCTAAGATGCTGGCAGCCACAGCTGAGTGTGTGGTTCTAAAGACAAAGGGAAGATGGCAGCAAACCCTCCCATGAAGGTAGGAGCTTACAAAGCAGTTCTAGTGGCAGATAGGAATTGCCAGTGTGTGGGGGATCAGTGTTGCTGCTTGCTGCTGCCTCCTGACACCTGCTGGACTCTGCCAGTTTTGGTGTGGCTGCCTTGGGTCCCTACTTTGATGGAAGAGGAGGGAAGGAAAGAACAGACTTTCAGCATTGATGCGTGGTGGCCGGGCAGCGGACCAGCTCAGACTTAGTGCTGTCCACAGGTGTTGCAAAATTCACTCTGAAACAGTTTCTGATTGCAAAATGCAGATTCTCCACTTGCTACTGTTGCAAGTATAGGCCAGGAAAGGCCAAGAGGCAAGCCAAATAGGGAGAGAGAGATACCCGCGGGTGTCCCAACTTTTAAAAAGCCCTGCGCACCACCTCCCCGCTCTGGTTTCTGGCTGCAGTAACAATTTTGGGCATAGATAGATAGGGAATACGGTCTGATACATAGATAGATAGGGAATAACATTTTGGGTTACCCAAGACATGCATTAAACCTGGAGAGACTGAGCTGGAAATGAAAGGTTCAAAGGCTTGATGGAGCATACCTGTACTTGGATAGCACCAGACAGGAGCCTTAAGCTTTACAGGTCACTGTGTTGCAGGACCTGCATACATTTTATCTGGGGTTGCCTTTTCATGCAGTCAGCTTTGCATTCCCTCACTTTCAATACAAGAAGACTCAGAGGTATTTGGATTGTTTTGTTGTAGTAAAATCCAGTTAATTCTGCCTTCCACACTTCCAAAGGCAGTCATTTTGCCCCTTAAGAGTACTCCTCCTCTTCCTGCACACAAGCAGTGAGCAGAAAATGTGGACTCTTTGATCTGGTATTTGACTACTGTGTTGTCTTGGAGCTTATTGTTGGTTTTGCTCATAGACTGAGAAGAAGACAGCCAAACCTTCATGGAAAGTCATATGATGAATAAAGTATGCCTCCTGAAAATATGACACCAATTTCAGACAATATATACATATGTTAATACCACTGTCATCACAGAGCCAAATTCAAACTCTTATCATCTTTGTCATGTGATTTGTCTAACATAAGAGCTCAAGCAGCCTATTGTAACCAGAACCAAAAACGCATAATTACAAATCACATAAAAACATATCCAAATCCAGAAAAATTATTTCTGAGAATTGCACAAATGCGTATTTTTTAAAAAATGGGTTAATTTCAAAGACAGCCTGCTATCCAACTTAGAGATACTCACATACACTTTTGCACCTCCCTTACAAATTGTCTATTGAAATTTCTGACAGAGCTGGTGTTTATATGGGTGGTCCACTGGTATTTCTTATACTGTCATAAAAATATCAGCCTTTCTTTTCCATTTGTCTTCCATCTCCATTTATCTTCTTTACAGAGAGCTTGCACTCTGATACTGTACACTAAAATGTAAAAGTGCCAATTGAAATAATGGTACCTGGTCCAAAAGAACCATTTAAATGTGATAATAAGCCCACATTTAGCCATAGAAAGCAAAAAAGACTTTTCAACCTTAGCATGATAAAGTGTCTAAGAAATGTTAGGGAACACTGTCATAAACAGTCTCATAGGAAGTCCATGCACAACTGTACAGAAGGAGCTGCTATCCAAATGGATACAGTACAGCAGTTTTTGGTCAAGGAAGAGTACAGGAGTTTTAAAAAGGAAGAGAGGAGTTTGAACAAAGACATTTTCTTTCTCCACTCTATTTCCAGCTAAATAGTTGCGGCTTGCAACAACTACTCTTCCCTCCTGCACTCCACAAGAAGAGAACACAGAAAAATTAATACCTTGAGCCAAGCCATATCTTAAATTTTTACCTGAACGTGACCCTTTGCAAAATATACAGCAATGCTGAAGCTTTCATATGGAAATATCATAAAGCAGAGAGGAAATGGCACTCATATGAGAAAAGACTTGAAATTACAGATTAATGTTACATGGCTACAACATGTCAAGCACGCTCTTTTACAGATAGGACTTCCCAGGAATTGGAAGCAAGCTCGTTTGAAGATTTAGATAGTTTCCCATTGCACACACAGTGCACTTCATTATACAACTCAAGGCTTGATGAAAGGCTTTCTGAGAATAGGAAAAGGACAATTTTTTTTCGCCTAATTTTCTTTTTTTTCTCTAAGCATTAAATAACAATGAAATACAGCAGAGCTTGCATTCCTAGAAAAAGCATTTCTAAATTTTGAACATTAAAAAATATCAATCCAACACCTTTTACAGTGTGCCTATCATTTTTAGATATTCTAAAACCTTTTACAGTTGAAAGTATTTGTCACAGAGATACTGGCTTCTTCCATTTCAGTTGGGGCATCGGTATCACAGTCAGGTGTTACTTCAGTCATTAATGAAATTTTGCCATACCAAGATTGCAAGATGTGTTCTGTGCAAGATGCAGAACTAAGGAGTGGTCAAGAAATGTATTAACACTCAAGACTGCAAGCCACTTACAAGGCACGTTCCCATCAATGGCTAATTATGTTTTTCATTTTAACTTCCAAGCCTATTGTATAGAATGATACAGAAACCTGACAAAGAAAATACAACAGAAGGGAAAAAAGAAGTTCCTTTTATATAAAAGAATTCCTTTTTCTGACAGGTATAATGAAATAGAAATTCAAGACTACAGTTACAGACATGATTGTTGAAGGATACATCTGGTGCAAGCAGCTGTGTCTGCAAGCTGCAGATTGAGATGCCAATTTAAATGCAGATTGAGCCCTTTGTAGGAGCCGGAGACAAGAGGCTGTGAACTGGATGGTGCCAGCCAGGTGAATGGACACTGAGACACAGTGGGAGCAGTAAATTGCCAGACTTTTGGATAACAAAAGGAAGGAAGATCAATGGCACCAAAAAGGTAGGAGACACAGCAGGAGCAGAAGACTCAGGAGGAAGAGGGAGATCGACACAATATGTGGTAATATCTCGTACTTGATTTTTACCAGCTCAGCACAAAAAAATAAGTTAAATTAATTTCTGAAAGTTTAGACACCCTTTTGCATTTTCACAGCTCCCAAAATATCATTAACGCTCCTGAATATTTCATTCCAGCACATGTGAAAAGACATTGTTGAGGTTTCAAGTCCCTTCTGGGTTTTCAAGGGAAATTTGAATTAGATTAAAGCAAACGTTAACTCTAAATCAGGACCTAAACCTAATTTTTGCATTAATACTTCAGGGGTATTTTATCTAGTACAACACAGATCACTCTGGTTTGTCATAACATCATTCACTCTATTAAAATTGTTATCACAAAGAGCCAAACCACAAAAACATAGTTCACAGTACTTATTAGTCTAGTCAGACAAAGTCTGGGCACTCTTGTGGGCTAGTCCAGGCACAAATTCCAGTTTGTATAGAGCTCTCAGTGATTTCCATCCCACTGGGAAAAGGAAGTATTTCTCTTCAGGTTCGTGTACTCACTGGTTTTTCTTCTGGGCTCCCATTGGGAACCTCCACAACTCTGAGTTCATGGTCCACCTGCAGCCTTGCCCTTGCGACAAACTGGATGACTGATGAACTGTCCTGAAAAGTAAAAGAGGAAGAACTGGACTTAACAACAACAAAAGCACCAACAAAAGCACCAATCCCCCTGCCAAAAAAAGCCCAACAAACCGTCAAACATTTGCCAGTGTAATAAATACACACAAATAATGCTTAGTGAAGGCTAGGTTGGCAGTTAAGTACCAGCCTGGTTACAACTCTGCTTTGAAAAAATATACTTTATTCTTTTAACAGACACATATACCTGAGCACATTATTTCAGATTATAACAAAATCAGGTATGTTAGACTTTAAACATACACTTTGTATTTGGTTTGTTAATGTTTCCCACATTTACCACAAAAACAGGACAAAGCATTTCCAATGACACAGGCAGGCTCAATATTAACTGTGAAAAATGTTCTGATTTGTTTTTCAAGTGAACAAAAAAAATGACATACAGAAACTGGGATAAACTACAATACATCCCAGGGGGAGAACTTATTTGAATCTGTGCACAGCAAATATCTTAATTATTCACTGTACAATTCCTCTCATTAATACATATTTCTCTGATAAAATGCCCAGTGCATTTTAACAGGCACATTTTAATAAGATGTCATTTCAACTTATGGACAGTCACTTGTATGCAGTTTGCCTTGGGAAGGGCACATAATAAGTAGAAAATGGCATGTGCTGGTGATTCTCAAACGTGTAAACACTGTATGTCTTTTAAAGGAGTGCTGCTAAAAGCAATCCTAGAAGGGACCCCACAGACGGGATGAAGCCTGGCTACTCCCAAGTCTGAATTTCCCAAGAGCATATTTTGCATGCACTCAGTTACTTGTTTACATATTTCAGCATTTCTATAAACATGTAACAAATATCTGAAACTTCTGGCCTTGCCTGTACTTCCTGTTTTCAAATATGAACCTACATTAACAGACTTACTGGTTTTAATTGGAAAATCTCAGGGATATTAATTACTTTAGCAACTGCTTTTTAATAAGGACTCTCTCTGACGCTTTTAATCTAACTGTGAAAGGTTTATTTTAATAGGCTCATGTTATCAGCTTTCTCCTCCAGTTATCTTATTCCCTCATAACTTTACAGCATCTTGCTAGAATTAGACTCAACATTTTTGTAAGCAAAGGAAAATAGGTCAAAATGCAGTAAATTACAAAAAATTTAAAAGATGTGCTGTCTCATTCATTGGTTTCAGAGAAGACAGAAATTAACTTGCAACCATTTTTCTTGTCACAAATGTTAATCTCAGCATTAATGTGGTCATGATGCATCTCCTCTGAATAATAATAATTCGAACTAAAAAATTACAAAATACTGCCATGTCTCTCATGTTTACACAGAAAGATAATATATAGCCGGTCACAGTTTACCTTCACTTACATTTTTAGAACGGAAACTTTCAGAAATCAATGCGATTTTCAGAAATCTCTAGCCTTACCACCATATACACAATTAAGGGATCTCATTTGTCATTTATCAATGAATAAATTTTTGAACTAAATTTATTTCTATCTTAATGGGTAATGGGTAAGAACTAGGATTAACACCTCCATACTTTTCTTTGATACCATGATTATTTTTCACACACTAGTAAAGAGAGGAAGAAATGCCAGTTTTGAGTTCATTGGTTCACATAAGCACACTTAAACTGACATTGAAGACAACCTACAAGGAGACCACATACCTTCTTGAGTATCTCGGTATTCAGTAGCATGTAGATATTTATATCACAGGACTCTGCTTTAGGTAATGAGCTTAAGTTGCAGTGTACAATTAAACAAGATTTGCCTGGTCTTTCACAGTCCTACAGGAAATATGGAAAAAGTTGTTAGGCAGAGGAGGTAAAAATTCAATGATAAATGATAAACTGTGTGACAGCAAACACACCAGAAAACTAACATATATGGTAAACTGCTATAATACAGCACTCCTGCATTGAAATAGCAACTTTCAAGATCTGAAGACAACTGGATACAGATGCCTGCATGAAAACAAGGCAGGTAACATTCAGTCCTCTACAGAGCTGCTAAGCCAGGCAAGCATTCAGGACTGGAAGGAACAGGACCACAGCTGCACATCAGCCCTTTGTGTGGGTCAGGCACCAAGTACAGTGCAGTGACCCACTGCCCCCATATGCCTTTGCAAGAACATAGGAGCAAAGTGTAACCAAGTGTGTGCTGCCATGTCAGCTAAATCCCTGTCCACTGCACTTCCTGAAACTTTATATTTACTTTTAAAAAACAGACAATTCCAATCACTAAATGTTCCCCCAGCACATCATCAGTATCGTTATATATGCTCCATAATGAACTATCTGCTTCAGATCTTTGTGCCAAACCATGCAAAATGTTTTGTAAAATATGCTGTATGTTCAAGTGGTGCCGTAAGTGGTACCGTTTCTTACCAACACTTTTCTGCCAGACTTCGTGAAAAAAGCAAACATTGTGTGGAAAATATTTTCATTGTCTTGAGGAACAACACATGGGCTGTGGTTTCTATGGAAAAAACAGCTTCCTTTGTCTTGACCGACCTGCATGCACAATTATAAATCACAATTATTATTCCAAATTAATGAAATTATACAAGAAGGCTGAATTAGCCTCTCCATAAAAACACACCTAAATCTGAGCTAAATGTCTTAACAGTCTAAAGAGAAAAGTAACCACCTTGAGAGTCAAATAACCCTAAAGTAAGTATCTGAAGTAAGCGAGATGAATCATGCACTGGAAATGCTTTGACTAGACAGGATACGAATGTGTCTAACCTAGCTCATGTGTAGGTTAGACACATTCCCAGCTCATGTGTTCTACATGTCTGGAGACAGAGACAGAGGAGAAAAACCTCAGCAAAATATATGTTACAACATATCATTTTAAATCAATAGCTGTCCTAGTTACAGAGATAGTAGGCAGAGTTTAGCATTAGGGCTGACCCAAAATCTTTCTCTACATCAACCCGCACAAGTTTGTTTATTGTCTCTTTAACACTTGGAGTCGGAAGCAGAACCTCTATGTTTTGCCCCAGTTCATAAAACAGGGAGGGATGCTTTAAAAACAGGGGACGGAAACAGGGAGCTCTCCCTTCCATTCTATCCGGGCTCTGAAGCATTTCAAAATCCCTTTAGCCGTTACCATAGACCATTTGCCAGGGACGGGACGGGCTTGCTCACTGCTGCCCGCAGCTGCCACACCGGAGGTCAGAGCCACTCCATGAGTTTCAGACGCTGCCAGCAGCCGCGCAGTGCCAGGAGAGCCCCTGGTAGGCGGCGTGAAGCGGGCAGCACAACAGCATTGATTGCTTTTGGACAAAAATACTTTTTCCAGACTTTTTTTGTCCGTGTTCCCCATTGGTTATTCGTTTGGCAGGGGGAGGGGGGGGCTGGGAAGGAGGGGAAGGAGAGAGTTTTGGACTAAGTGAGGCTTGTTTGCCGTGTTGTTTCCTTCATTCTCTCTCTTGGCTGCGTGGCTCAGAGAGGGGATTCTCCGCCATTTTGTCTGTTCCTCGGGACAGTTGGGGGATCTCCTCCGCACTTGTGCATGGGTGTTGAACCACTTACCTGTGTATTTCTTGATTATTGCTGTTTTCGTTACATAAACCGTTATTTTTTTTCACTTAGATCTCTTCGTATTTGTCTCTCCTTATTAATGGATGGGGGAGAAGTTAAAACTAAGGGGAAGCAACTTATTTTGGAGACCCCACTCCGTAAATTGTCTTAAAGTGAGACAATAGTGTTACCCTTTGTACTACCTTTTTTGATGCTTTGGCCACTCAGGTGCATCCCTGTTTATATTAGAACTAACAAGGTAAATCTTTGTGTAAATGCACAAGCCTAGGCACTAAATCTGTTCTTTTATCTTTAGCAGTGTGAGAAATGTCAGTGTGATTCGGGTCAATATGGATCTGTTGCATGGGATTTGTATAAAGATAATCTTTAGCAAATAAAAAGGGGAAGGGAGAGCCAAATAAGGCATGGAACCAGAATAATGGGATATTTTTAGTTATTCACTCACAAAGTATATTTTGTAGGCCTCACAGCATCATTATGTATTAATATCTTTGGGCTTTAGCTATTATGTGTGTTTTTACTAATTATTATAAATTGCACCAATTATTATAAATTGTAACCCTTTTATGTATTTGCTTTTNTACATGCATAAGGGTTCAGTCAACCAGCCAGGGAAAACTTGTGGCAACTTTTCAGTTAGGTGAACTGAAAGCCAGTGGCCCCTTCTAGATTTAACCTCAACCCATTAACATGCATCAAACGCAAGACCTCCCATTTTTTCAAGACCCTGTATCCAGCACAAATGTCAATCTGTGAGNTAGACCTTGGGCACGCACCGACTGACCAGTACTACATAAAATCAGGGAAATGAAAGAGGAGGGGGCTCCGAGGAAATAGAAACTAGGAACTCAATAAATATAGAGAACCGCTGCACTGGGATGTGTGCAGTAGGTGGAACGAGGACTCCCCTGCACACCCAGGCTGTTTGCTTGCTTTATATCTGCCTTATACCCAACAAATTATTTAAGATTATCCTGATTGCTGTAATTTATAACAGCAGAAATAGTACAAAATCCCCTTTTTGTGTCATTAGCTTATTCACTTGTCCAAGAAAGTGGATGACTGAGGCAAGTAAGACTTGATGAGTACCAAACTCTGATAAAATGAGCTTCGGTCAAAATAATCTTGCTCAAGAAAAGCCTTCTTACTTTTTGCAACTTATGAATATTTACTGAAAAAAATTACTGAAATTTAATAAAAATTATGACAACAAAGTATCAGCAAATTCTTCCTGCTACCATCTTTAAAGCCTGTAAGAGCGAGGGAGATTTTCTCACAAATCACCAACTGACATTCTTATACATCCTGCTGTTGACCTCACATCCTCTGACAGCATGAAAAACTGAAACCCTGTACCTAATTCAATTCATAAATCCTTGAAAGAGGGAGAAAAAAAGCTCTTACAGATATGAAATTACTGCATACTCTGAGACCGATTCAGCATTACACAGTTTGTGTAAAGTATTGTGAAAAAAATAAGCAAACCCCAAAGATCTATCTAGATTTTAAATGCTATTTTCTAGACAAGTGTCATCTATGTCTCTTTGAAAGATGTACCTTTTCTGCTTCACTGGCCCACAAATTCTTCATAATCTATTCTTTGCAGTATGTATTCACGACATGACTTAACATAATCTGTCCTTACATTCCCAACAGATATACCCAAAGTTTACAGTCTCCTTGGGCTCAACTGAAGATTAAGACTATGATTTGTCTAGATTACCTGAAATGAGTTTTCATTATCTATTTTAAGTAAGAGATTCACAAAGCCCATGGACATTTATTTCTTTGATCTTTCACGTGGAAATTGGATCCATATCAACTAGAAGGCTTATGTTAAAACCAGCAAAAAGTCAGGATCTAATAAGTACTTGTTCTTTATTCCTGAAAGCTTAAATTACAGATTTTTTAATGATTTTACAGTCATTAGATTTATGCAAGAGATACAGGAAGGACAGTACAAGTTTTTGTGCTACCCAAACTTTTGGCATTCTCCCTGTATCTTGAAAACTACAGTGTAAGAACAAGCCAAAGTAGAAATATCTCACAAGACTATCTCACAAAAGGAACTGTCTAGCATGAAGCAACATAAACCTGGTCCTTTCTACTTGAAGTTATTATCTTTTCTTAAACTGAAGATTCACATAATTTTTAAAACACTTTAGCTGAAACAGAGAAAGGCACCTCCAGAGGACCCACTCTGAACTTGGAAATACCTTTTCCTCTCTGCCAACTACACAGCAATCCTGAATGAGGTGGATTATAAATTCAGTGTTTCAGTCCATATTAGGAGGGAAACATGCAAGAACTGCTACCTGCACTGCTCTGGAAGAGACCATCAGGTCACCTATACTCTGTTTTAGCAGCAAAAGGCAGAGGCTACTTCCTAGAAGGCAGACACTGCTATTTGGCTGTCAGAATTTGGGGGAATTCAACCAGGCAGAAACTAGATTACATTCATCTGTGTACCTGTGATCAATCAGCATGTGCTGGCAG
>WAAG01043240.1:23106-70945 GCA_013390105.1 Tichodroma muraria | reverse complement strand
GGCTGTGGCGGGCTGGCGTCGGGCGCAGCCTTATGTAAAGCTGCCCCCAGCGGCAGCAGCACCGCGGGCATGTGCAGTGCCTGCCTTCCCTTGCAAATGAGCGAGCTCTCCCGGGAGAGCGGGCGCTGCTCGCCGCGCAGCGGGCGGCTCCGTGTGCGCCGCCGAGGGGTGCCGGACTGCCCCGACCCTCTCTGCGTGCTTCTGGGAGCTGCCCTGCATCCCTGAGCTTAAGAGCTCCGCGACAGCTGCTGAGACGTTCGTCTCAAGGGCTGACGTGACATTTGTAGGACACACATACAGATTTTTGGTCGGAAGGATTTTTTTCTCTTACTGCATTAGACGTGTTCACATAACCTTTTTGCAGTCACTCGCTATTTTTCAGTGACGTATCAGACCCCTCAGTGTGTCTCTTATCAAGTGCTTTAGTGTGGACACTATTTTTTACAACATGAAAAATGTTTTTGGGGCTGACATTTTGCCTTTTTGCTTTCTTCTTCTCTGTTAAAAGGCTCAGTGCCAGGAGGTTAGAAGAGAGTACTGTGCTCATTTATTTCCCAACTTGCTGTCACTTTGTTCCACAACACTAACACTTCAACCACAGGCTTCCAGAACCTTTGGAACATAGCGACTAAGCAGCTTGGTGTAGTACCTTAATGAAGTGAATTGTTTCTGCTGTCATTCAGGACATGGACAGGATTTTATGTGAAGATATAATAGAGCTGAGCTTTCTATATGTGTGGTGCTCTACAGTCCTCATATATCACCAAGGGAGCCACCTTGTCTTTCCTTAGTTTTTCCTTCTTCCCTGTGTGCGGTAGGAAAAGAACACATCCTCTCATCTAGGCAGAGCAAGGGTAAGATGGTGTTACAGCTAATACAGCACACTGGCAGTCTTCCTTCACCGAGAAGTAATGTGCTCACAGATGATGGTGGGCAGGTGGGAAATCCTGGCTCTTTGTCGTGCAGGAATGGGCAGGAGGCTGAAAAGAAGAGCACTGCTCCTTAGAAGAGGAGTGCAGAGTGCAGTCCTCAAATGCAGCCAAACAGTGCTGAGAACCACTGTGCCTTTCTGGGGGAGAATCCTTACCCATGGAATAATGTGCTCTGGCATTTCCCCAGTTATTCACTGCCGTGAGAATGGAATAACTTAAAATGAGGTGAAACATAGAATTTTCCAGGCATTAAAATGCCACCTTTGCTAGTACTTGGGCTGTGAATGACCTCAGGGTTACAGTAATCCCACTGGCATTAATGCACCAAACTAGAGTCCCCAGATGAGGAGCACAGTCATTCCTGGCTAGCAGCTATGGACATGTCAGAAATATATTCCCGTGTCATGGCACATTCTGTGAGAATTCTTCTCTTTGGGACAGACTGGTGGAGAGGGAAAGGGTTAATTGCTCCATTAATCTCTGTCAGCGTCACCATCCCCCATGCTCTGCTACAGCTTGTTTGGGCTCTGCAGTCTGGTCTGTAGGGTCGAGGAGCTGGCAACAGACTGCAGAGTGCAGTGGGAACGGAGCTGTTCTGCTGACAGCAGTGTCACATGCCAGCCTGGTGTCCTGGTGCAGGCTCTCCATCACTGCCTTGGGGTGTCTCTGTTCCTGATGGAGCAGGAAGAAGACAGTTCAGATCTTTGGTAAGTCAATTTGTCTTTTGGAATGGCTGCTCTTCCTCTGTTGACAGTAGATGTCTGTGAGAGGTAAACTCTTCACTGAAATGACTATTTTAGGTTCCTAAACTTAAATGGCCTGAAATTAGGTCTGACTCTTCACCTGGTTCAAACACAGCACGCAAAACTTCCAAAAACATCCAGATCCTTTCTTCTGCAGAATTGGTGCGACTTAGTGTACAGCTGGCACTCAGCCTTCTTCCCAAACTTCACCTGTTCTCTGGCTTTTCCTTTTTTTTTGTTTCTCTCCCTCTTCCACCTTGGTTACGGAGTTAACAAGTAACTTCTGGGCCACCATGACTCAGCAGAGCTTCAACAGCTCTCCTAGGGTTTTAATAATTGCCAATATACTGAACTAATAAGAGGGAACAGCCACTCTTTATGAAGAGTTATTTTCATTTTTCTGAAAGGGGTGAGAAGACATCAAGACATGGACAGAGAGAGCATCAAATCTGTGTTAATGGATTGCCAAATTGAATTTTCTTTACTGAGATCCTTTCTGAATTACACAAGCAGGAAAAATGCCAGAGTCTGATAAACAGTTTTTTAAAATGACATTTCTGTATCTTTATACAGCAGAATAAGGTCTGTTCCAGTTGTGGAAATAAAGCTCCCAGTATGAAACAAATCCCAGTATGAAACATTTCTTATAAAATTTCAGACCGATCTGGCCATATAAGCTATGAATTCTCAAATAGAGAATTCTTAATTCTCAAATAGAGAATTAAGTTAAAGCTGTGTTTTACATAAGAAGATACCTTTGCCTTGTATCAGCTACACCTTGCCTGTCAGTGCACTCCCACAGGGTAGCCATTCAACTCATGGAGCTGGGAAATGAGACCTTGAGGCCCGAGTGGTTGGCTTCTCTTATGGGTCAGCTCTGGATAGTTTCCATTAGAACTAATCCCAGAACTCCTGAGTGCCCAAAAGGCGGGAGTTTGCTGATGCCTTGGTGTGAATTCAGCTTGTGCTCAGTGCGAGTTCCTTTGCATTCACTCTGCAGGACAGTTCCTGGAGGCACCGGGCACTGTGAGCTCACCTCTGTATCACTGCCAGGCAGCCCTGCCCCCTGCCCTGTCCTGGAACAGCAGTTCCCAGTCACGAGCACGAACCAGACGGTGCAAGTGACCGAAGTCTCGGTGACTTCATGCTGACTGAACATTAGTGCTCAGGAACAACATCATTCCATGTGCCTGAGAGAAAAGTATTTTAGCCAATTCTGCAAAGAAGAACCTCATAAGAAAAATGTTTTATTTATTTGTGTAGTCTTGAACACAGAGTTCAAGCTTGTGTTTTGGGGTTTCAGCCTTGAACATAAACTGAGATACCACAGAACCTGAGATGCTTGTAAGTTTTGAGTTGTATGACTCCATGATCACTCAGATTTTTTTCCTGGGCTTTTTCTGAGATGAAAATGGCATCGATCAGGAAATACAGTGGCAAATGAATGTGTTACTAAATATGCCTTAACATCCATCCAGATGAAAAGAGATGTCTTGGGCAGAGCCTGTGATGAACACATAGTTTTCTTTGTCTGCACAACAGAGATATTCGAAGTTGTTTGGAAATTATGCTCTATGCAAAGGTAGTGGTAGTCCAGATTTTTCTCTTGGTGCTAAACTTTCAGTAGGTTTTCTATCTGGATATTGTCCTAGATTGATTTCCCTGCAATCAGATTTTGCACTAATTTGCTTCAATTTAATTTCATATTTGTTTTTGGGTTTTCTTATGTGGTAATTAAATTACAGTATGTTTTATTTTTCCATTCATTCTGGCTGAGTTCTCTGTACCTAGATGCAACTTCCCTATGGAAAACTTAGCATGAACTGCAGCCAAAATAGTAAATGGTGAAACAAGAGGTGGCATTCATGGTGAAAGCCTGTTCCTCTACAGAGCTGGTTTGGAATTGAAACTTTTCACAAAGAAAAGGGGAATCAGCAAATCCTGCATTTTTTAGGATTATGAGAAGGCACCTGTAATAGCCAGGTTCATCTGTTTGCTAAGTACATTTGCAAAGAGGGGGTGACAGAATTATCAGGTTTCAGTAGAATGGGGGTGAGGGGGCAGGGAAGGGATGTAGACTTCCCAAAGTACGAGAAGCCAGATGCTAGTGGGATTCCATGCAAATCAATCAAAAGCCTTCCCCTGTCCTGCCACCTGGTTCACCATAGCCTTCCTCAGGATATTCCATGCTTACTCTTTAAAATCCATTTATGAAGATGTTACAGGGAAGGAAAAAGAAAAAATTAAAAGGTTTCTGTTACTCCTGTGAGAAGTACATTCAGGAATGCAGTGTGAGCTTTTCTAGACACAGGGCATTACGTTCATAGTGCACAAACTTTGGAATTCAGACTAGACCAGAACACAGCATTTTTCTGCTCACAGACAGAGCTCTTGGGTCTGGGAGTGCCTTTGTGTGTGAGTCACACATCCCTTTGGGGACCTGTAGTTAGCAAGTGGCGCACTGTGTTCTTTTTGGGTTTATGAAGTGACACCGTGTGTTGTTCCCTTGACTTTATTCCCCTATAAAGAAGCCAGGAGTCAGCGGGGTTAGCAGTAGTAGCTTGTTCTAAATGGTTCTGTAGTGTGCTATCACTGTATCATTAAGAGAGATAAGTCTAATAAAATGTGTCTGCAATTTTTGAGCCAGTGATTAAATGAACCTGCTGTTCCTTGAGGATCGGATTAGAGCTGAGGGCGTATAACTCCCAGGGTAAATATCAGCGTGTGGGACGGCAGAGGGAAACTCAGGATGCAACGTTGGCTGAAGGCACACATAAGGAGAGGGAAGTCAGGCTCAAGGAACATGCAGGCAAGGGAAATCGAGGCAACAGAAAATGTTCTGAAGAAACAGGGAAAGAGGATTGAGACTAGAGAGGATTTTATCCTAGGAACTGATCTGCCCTAAAGGACTGTGACGGTCAATGGTAGGTGAAAGAGATGGATAAATTAAAATACTCTCTTGATCTTCTGCTAGGAACTATTATTTTGCAAGGCCTCCCCCAGCCTCTGTAAAGGTGAAGGGATCCCATGTCACACACACCAAGAAGCTGAAGGAGTGTAGGAGCTGTGCTCCGTGCGCCCTGTAAAGTGGGATGGCTTGCAGAGGACACTGGGGACACATCTGTCAGGGTGTGTGCCCAGAGGGTCTCCTCAGGCAGGGCCGTGTCACACTCAGGCTACTGCTTCCCTCGCGCAGTTACACGCTGGGATAAGGAAGCTTTTCCAGCTGGGCACTGCTGGTTAAGTCAGCATTCAGGACAGGTCACAGGGCCCTCTGCACTGCCCTGGGGGAGGTGAGGCTGCAAACCTTTGTCCACTGCCTGGATTTTTCAGCATGATCGTGAGTCCTTTAGCCTTAATGAGGCACTGGACACATAATTGTTCCCTGACTGACTTTTTGTCCTATGATTTTGAAGATGTTTGACAGTGAAAGGAATGAGGGGCTTGTCTTTACAAAACAAGCTGTGGGTCTGCTAGTAGATAAAACTAGCACTGAGACATTAAAGAAACAATGGGAAGGATTCCACTGACTGAGGAATGGAATGCGGGAGACTTGTCTTTACAAACAAACTGTAGGTCTGCTGATAAATAAAATTGGATACTGAGAGATGAAAGAAACAATGGGAAGAACCATGAATTCCATAGGAATTCCACTGATTGACACAAGGAAAATAAAAAGGGGGGGTTATGCATTAGAAGGGGGTCTTAGGTATTAGACTTTTCAGAAAGTCTGTACCTTTCAGGTACTTCAGCCAATGGGGAAGAGAGAGGGACCTGCGGCCAGGAAATTGGGATAAAAAGGAGGCTGTGTCCTCCAAAATTGGAGAGACCCCAGGGGAAATGCTCCATGGCCTCTCCCTTTATTTGAATAAAGTAATGGAACGCCTCTGTCTCCTTTTTGGACATAAACCTCTGGTGTTTGTGGATTAATTTTCCTGACAAGGCCAAGCAGCCTGTGCTTCAGTCTTGTCCTCCAGAGACACAACGTGAGATACAAAGCTATCATTTTACTTACTCTCTGAAATTAATATGACCACTTCTGTTTCAGTCGATTTCGTGTTGATCTGTTCAGCATCCTCCAGCATCTTCCTGAAAAGTTAATATGAGTAGAAGCAGCAGAAGGTGCTGGAGGATGAAAGATCATCATGGAAGTAAAAATTAATTACATCTTCCACATAGTGCTTCAACCTGCAGAGCGTGAATGATCCCCACCATAAGTGCCCCGGAGATGTGAAGGGGAGATATGCAAGGCCGTGTTGGTGGCCTCTGCTTGTGGTTGTGCCTGCAGTCTCTGTGAAGGGGCCAGAGAGATTAGGTTAGAATAAACCCAGGCTTGTTGCAATTGCTTCCCACTCCTCCATGAGCCAGGATGCCATTGCTGGAAGAATGCCTTCTGTCTGATCGTCCAGACTGTGCTGCCAGGGTTTGCGTGGCCTGACTATTGAGAGATCCTTAGGTATCACCACGAAGTGTGCTTGTCTGGGAAGAACGATTTGTCTCCGTCTTGGTTTAAAAGACAAATATTTGCCCAGGTATGGAAAGATGACCCCTCCCTTTGGAAATTATGGTGCTTCCAGGCAAAAGTAGGGGGAAAAGGAATAACAGTTCTTTACTAGAATATATATATATATATATACACACACACACATATGTAACAAGACAGAACAACAACAACAGAAAGGATAAAAAAGTAAACCCAGAGAAACCCGCTGACAGCCTTTCCGCGCTTTCCGCGCTGGCCCAGCCGTGTGAGGGAGCGGCGCGCGGTGCCTCCCTCACGGCCCCGGGCCGCCCGCGGCATGGCGGCAGCGGCAAGGGAGAGCAGGCCCCAGGCGCTCATGTGCACGGTGCGAGTGTCCTGGCGATGGCAGCCGCCGGGGTTCCACTCGGCAGCCGGCAGGTGTCTCCGGAGACAGGGAGGAGGTGGGGGCCCGTTTTCCCCTGAAACCTCCGCGGAGGTGGTGAGGGTCTTCGGGCGCTGGCGGGTGCCGAAAGCCCCAGTCAGACGGCGGCTGCCTGCAGCGGACTCAGGGGCAAGGAGAGCTCCGCCGCAGCACGGAGCCCCTCAGCAGGACGAGTCCGGCAGCAGAGCCCGCCCGAACTGCCCCGCTCCCCGCACAGCCAGCGTGCTCCCCCTCAGCTACGCGAGTGCTCTACCCTCCTTTTTCCCTCCCTGCAAGATTTCAGTCGAGTGCTAGAACCATTGGCGAGTTCTTTTGTATCGGAACTGCCGACTGTTCATCACCTGGGCGTCAACTTCCTCTCCTCACAGCATCTTTTTTTCAGGTATCAAATGGGAGAAGATTCACTGAAAAGCCCAAAGCCACAACAGACTCCTTAGGTATCTGACTTGTGCCTTGCTAGAACAGTTCTGCATGTGCATCAGGGGTGGACCGTGAGGGATGGCAAAGGGAATGAACTTCCCAGGCAGCCAGATTTACGTAGACATCTCATGGTTGTTCAAGGAGAAGTCTACAAGGGCTGGGACATCAGTGTAGAGGCATTGCATAACTGAATCCAAGCAGAGCAGCAGTCTGGTCCCAGGAAAACCAGTAATGCTGACAGTGTCCAGTTCTGGCCAGAGGGAAAGGAGTGAGCTCTGAGCAGGTCCTGTCACGTTGAAGAGCAGGAGTGCCAGTCTGGGGGTAGTGCCAGCCTTGTGGCCTTTTGCACAGTTTTGTTGTTCACCAAACTTTAGACCTTTTCAGTGTTCCATGTGTATGTGTAGTTAAAACCCTCAGGGCTGGCCTTGCCTCCTCAACTGTTCCCTCTGCCCTCATGCTGTAGCTGCTCGTTTTATACTCCTGCCCTTTTCGTACGTCTCTGAGGGACTGGTATTTGTCATTTGCACAGCAAGGAGCACACATAGATGATGTATGTTCACACATTTCTTAGGAGTTTCAGACCTGTGCCCTGCCATGCATTTAACTCTGTGGGGCTTCAGATGAAGCTGCCTTGATGTCTCGCTATGTGCTGAGGCTGTAGAATTAATTATTCTGTCAGGTCAGACCTGGAATATCTGTTGGCTGAGTGGCTCCTTGACTGCTGGAGGAAGGCAGCTGGCAAGAACTTTCATTACAGGAAACCCATGACATCCACAGCATATCAGAAACCATTATAACTTGTTTTCTGAACCCGAGCTTTTATTCTAATTTTTTTTGAGTCTCAGTATGTTCGCTTATGAGAGAGAAATAGTGTCAAATTGTTCTATAAGCTTATCAGCATAATAGATTATTTGCTTGACTTTTTGTCTGACACTAGTTATATTCAAACATATACCCTTTCCA
This sequence comes from Tichodroma muraria, assembly GCA_013390105.1. Classification (NCBI taxonomy): domain Eukaryota; kingdom Metazoa; phylum Chordata; class Aves; order Passeriformes; family Sittidae; genus Tichodroma; species Tichodroma muraria. Next base: position 62,983 of record WAAG01043240.1, on the reverse strand, counting down.
TCAGTTAAACTGTCTGTTCCTTTTTGGAATTCCAGCACAGGTTATTCTGTATCTACTGTTATGGGTATCATTTATTTTGATGCCTTTTTTTGAGCCCGAGTGGCCAAATAGCAGAATTCCATGTGAGGACAGTGTAGTTGTCAAATATAGAAGCACAGACTTCTATTTAAAATGCAGAATTATCTTATATCTGTGGTTAATGTGCTTGCCAATGTCTGTTCACTTACAGAACCTTTCTAATGTTACAAGAATGCCATTCTGAAAATGACTTCAGTATTCGCTGAGTATTACCTTAAATTCTCCATAAAAAAATTGCAGCTGACACATTTTTAGCTTCTTGAAACAAAAGGTATTTGCAGCATTTCTTAGGATCAGACCTGAATTAGTAGAAGACGTTTATTGGTGTACTTCCTAGTCTTACTGCTCTTCAGCATAAATAGGCATACAGGGGGCAGGAGGGCAGAGTGGAATGATTTCATTTGACCTGTTTAAATATTCTAAAATAATTTCCAGTCTCTCTTTTCACTTGCTTACGCATGAAAAACTCCACAGAGAAAAAAGCATTCCAGCTTTCCTCTGTTAGGGCTCCTGCTTGGACTTCAGTGTGGTGTTCTGATGCTGTGACTTCCAGTCTGAGAGTGCTGTGTTATTAGCATTTTGAAGAGAAAACTAAACATGACAGTTGGGCAGATTTGCATCTGAAAGAGGAAGACATGAACATAGTTAAGGAGCATACAATTGTGCTCATTCCCACTGTGTCTAGCATAGAAATGAATCTTTCCAAGTGGCCGCAGTTGCATGCTTAGTCACTTCCTTCCCTGGCTTCAGCCTAATGCTGTTTTCTGCCATTTTCCTGCAAAAAGAAGTTTGTTCTCTTTTCCATCAGAAGTTTCAGATTTTTTAGCTTTTAGTAATTCCGTCAAGTCTTTTCCAATTAAGCAAGCTGTGGCAGCTTGTAGATATTCCAGCTTTGGTAGCCTGGTGTTCCTGAGAAGGCTCAGAATGATAATTATACTGACAGTCTTAGTTAACCAGCCTGTAATCAGCTGCTGCTTGGGCAGGGGTCACTCATCCATGCCAGTAATGGTGGACTAGAACCTCATGATTTAAAAGAAAATAAAATACGTGCAGGTTTTGACTGTTCCATTCTGTATTTGCCATCCTTTTTTGTCTTTTCCCATTGGGGTGCCTGACAGACAGAACTTTGAAGAAACCACATGTGATTTAAATGGCCTATTAGCTCATCTTCTCATGTCTACCCAAGATAATTGTCTTAAATTAAATGTGATTAAATGAAAAAAATAACCAGACAACCAAACCCGCAGCATGTTTGGGTGATTTAAAAAAAGTGCAACAGACTCCCATATAATTAATTAATAATAATAAAAGAAATCTATGTTCCTACATATTTATTTTGGATTCTCTGACAATTTATTCTACTGTTTATTAAAACTAAGTGTCTGTCACCCAATGGACAGGACAGCAAACAAATGACAAACCAACTCAAAGTGGTTCAATACGTGTGTAAAACAGTAAATAACTGCAAACTGTTAATTGCTGATGGACGCAGTGCTGAAGGGTAGAGGAGAGGAAGCTGACATGAAGAGAAGAACTGGAGTTTTCACTTTCTTCTTTCTTGCAAGAATATTAGGATAGGCATGTTGTATTTTTGTATTTTGTAAATCCTTCTATCCAGCATTCTGTATCTCCTAAGTAGGCAAGAGGCTTAAAAGCACCTTTTCCTCTTGCAGCTTAGTTGCATACAGTAGAGGTTGGAAAGCAAGAAATGCTGCAGTTGATAATCAGGTAGAGATTGTGTCCAGCCCACGTGGTGGAGACACAGGGGAGCTGAGCCTGAGTGAGTCAACAGCTTCATTCTGTGTCCCTGAATGGTAACAGGAACCGGGAGGAAACAAACACTCACAGACACGGACTCGGGTTTTAAAACCTTTTTGCCTCCAGGCAGACAGAAAGCAGAGGCACCTCCATCCACATGCTCTTCCAGGGAACCTCTTCTGTCACTGATACGTGACAGGAAGATCTCTGTGTGTGTCATAAGGAAATGGAGTGGCTGCTTGCTTTGGTCTTCCAGCATATGTTTCTGCCATCATTTATTTGCAATTTAGACAGATTGACTAAGTTGAAGTCCAGAGCAGGAATAGACAAGTGCCAATGTAATTAACACAACAAAAATGCTTCCTGTGGCCATTTCTGCTGCTCTGGGTTGTGCAGTTTCCTGTGTTTCTTTGTAAGTCTGTAAACTTCTAGGAAACGAATGTGCTTTATTTTATCAATGCAGGACTAGAAAGAACCCAAATCTCAAGATAACTGTGAACAAATCTAGTATACAGAGCAGCTGTAGAGTGGTGCTACAATGTTATTTAGTTTGCAATTCATTATTAAAGTAGGAAAGAACTTTTCAGGGAAAGCCAAATATACCTTTGTTTTTTCTTTGCATCACCAGTATGTCTCATTTCAGCTGTATAGTTTAGTTTATACTATGGTAATTGAACCTCACAATAAAGTTCCTGAGGGACTTCTAAGGTACCTTGTGCCTTGGTGCTGTTCAAGTGCATGAAGAGTTCACGTGGGGTATTTAGTAAAAGCTAAAGGACATACAAAGTCTCGTGTTTCAATGTAAAAGCCAGAAAGTAACTAGTGGGTTGTAGGAAAAGGAAAAACCAAGGTACCCTATGGCCACATTACTGAGTAAGAGTTGTCTCGTATGAAGATCCGTGCAGTTTCCTTTAAAATACCCAGGACTTGCCACTCCGAGACAGAAAGCTGGAAGAGATCCAGTGCTCTTATCTGACATAGCAATTTCAGTGTTCTTCTCAGTGTGATTTAAAGTCAAGTAGAAATACGCTGTTGGAATTGAGATATTTGTAAACGGATAAAAGTCTTGGAGTTGTATCAAAACACCACTGCCTCAGAGCATTTCCAAAACGAAAACTATAAATGTCCTTGAATGCATTTACTCCTTTACATAAATACCATGGTATTTGGAATTCTGTATCAGATATTTTCTGATAAAAGATTAACATTTTAAAGAAGACAGTAATTCATATGTTCATGTAAAGACCAGGATTTAACATTTCACCCTTTCATAAGCACAGAAACATGAGAGAAACAATGAGTGCCAGCCTCTGTAACAGTTGAGCTGCTTCTTAATTTTGATCTACTTCCTAATTTTGATGGAACCAAGTTTTACCCGAACCCAGCTTTAGAAAAGGTTTTCAATAGCTGTTACTACTGGGGTTATTCACAAAGTCCAAATCTGCTTGTGATGGTTTTTGTACCTCTAGTGAGAACTATAGCAGTCTCCTTCTATCATTGCCCATTCCTAATGTGGTGGGAATTGCCATAGTACTGATAAACTTCAAACTTGGATCTTCTACTTGAAAAAGGTTGTTGTAGATTACATCAGGGATGCAGAGAACAAGAGAATTCCTACTCTTTGTAGGGTTTTTCCCTGTCAAATGACTTAACTGCTGACAGAATTAATTACTGTGTGAGTGTGGTTCAGTTGCAGAATTTCACAGTGGGAGAAGATTCTCCATTGGTATATTTTTCTCTCTTTTTGAATATTAAATCTCAGATCATGTTCATTATCATGAACTAATACAGTATGTTACATGTAAAGATCAAGGGCTGGAGAGTTGCTGATCTTAAGTATGTCCAAATTAGCCTCTTAAATGTTCAGCATCTAATTTGATAGGTATGCCAGTGGCCTTTCTTCTGTTGCTGTTCTTTTTCTCAGCTACTGGAAGTATTTTATGACTATTTTACTTTTTTTGTTTTCAAGTGCTTCTCTAGGACATTTGTATTCTTTGCTTAGGTTGCCACTTACCTGGTATTTTTTACTTTAGGCCACTTGCAGCAAAAATGTATGAAATGCCTTACGTCCCGCTGTGCTTAGAATGTATTTGAAAAAGAGTAAATATTTTTAGTGCTTTACAAGTTTGCAGCCTCTGCCACATTTTGCTGCTGTTTGTGTTTTGCTTTCTGCACAATTTGCTTGGTGCTGTGTGCTGCTGCCTTGTCAGCTCCAAGTGTTGTGCGTGTCCGTGCTGCCTTATTTTACTTGCCACGGTTTAATGCAAAAGCAGACAGCAGCAGCAGCAAAGGAATCTGCTCTGTTTCACTTCCCCTTCTTTCCATTGTTATCATTCAGAAAAGGCAATAACCATGTAGGAAAGCATTTATGAATTCATTAGAGGGTTTCTCATGTTCTCAGACACAAACGAATTTAAGAATTACGGAGAGCTTTACACATCATTATATAGAGAGATGCACTCTTTCACCACTTTCCAGAAGTGCTGATGAACAGGAATAGCAGTGGGTTGGATAGGGATGTGTATGGATGTGTATGGCAGAGCAGCAGTGTCCTCCCGCACCTATGGATATGTCTGTCAGAGAACATTACTAGGAACCTGCTGATCAGGTTTCATGGTTTAACATAACAGTTACTGGGCCTATGTTGTGCTGATTTTTGTTCCTTATGGAATTAATTCCTGTCTCTGCTTGTGTCTAATTTGTACTTTACATGATTAAAACAGAGGTCAGAGGTAAATCTTCCATGTAGTCACTGTTTGGGTAGGTTTACTCCTGATATGCAGGGTGACTCATCTATCATATTTTATACTGATTCCATTCATGCATTTTGAATTTGAGCATAATAATTCCCTAAGAGCTTTTGAGTATGCATTAGACATGCTTGTGTGTGCTGTAGGTAGTGTCTTTAGAAGACTGATACAATCTGAAATGCAAATATTCTGTTTTCTTGGAGTCAAAGACTACAGGAGTTGTTGGCTTTGAAACAAAATGAATAAATGGGAACTCACTATAAAGTGCTGCTGCCTCTCCTGAGTTTTGCCATTACCTTTATTTAATGGAATAGGTTTTGACATCCATCAGGCAGCTGTACTGGCTTATCATTCTCTTTACTTCCCCAAGAAAGAGAATTACTTTATGTGATGAAAAAGCAGTATGACTGTTCTGTTAAATGCAGTCTGCCTGCTGAAGTCAGGGGCTATGAAAACACCAAACAGCTGAAATGTTCTTGGCTCTGGTACCACAAGGGGTGTACACTGTTTAGTCTAAACATACTGGCATGAAAGATGTCCTTCTCTTGTAGATAGCTGTCCCTCATGCTGTTGAATGTCTTCATAAGAAAAGACGTTGTGTAGGGTTAGGAAAACAGGCTCTAACACTGTGTCTCCAATTTCTGTCTCAATTATCTTGGAACTGAAGCCGGTGACTTACCTGACATTCTAAAGGGGAGCTTTTGTGTCCTGTTATTCTGGATTAGTACTCCATGGGGAAAGAGACTGAGCTGGTAAAAACTCTTGTTTGCAAGGTTCATTTCTGCGGAGTAGATGAGAATACAGGGCGGCACGATTCACCTCTCTCGGCCCCTTCTTGGTCGCGCAGTTAGAGGTCAGTTGCAGTTGTGCTGCTCGCCCAGGCGGCGCCGGTGTGAGAGCTCCTGTGTACCTGCTGCCGGGACCAGCTGCAGGTACCGGCCTTCAGGTTCCTCACAGCCTCACGGCAGTGGTGGTCGGGGATTTGATGCGTTTTCTTTCTCCCCGCTATGTCTGTTAATCAATACGTAAATCCAAGTTCAGTCACTTTCTAGTGCAAAAAGAAGTAATTAAGCATCCACATGGATCTTTAATACAGGACTTTTACTAGAGCAGACAAGGGATATGTTTTGATTTTTGGAAGATCATTGCAAAATGTTGTTGCTCTGGAAAAAGATTACAAGGAAAATGCAATAATCCTTTTATCCAGGTCCTTGACATTCCCATTTAGTTGCAGCTGACACAATAATGGATGCTTCTGGCACAAGTCCATAGGGACAGATGGGTCCCACCCAGGGGTACTGAGGGAGCCGTCAGAGGTGCTGCCCAAGCTCCTTTCCATCATTTCCCACCAGTCCTGGCTGACCGGGGAGGTCACAGGTGGCTGGAGCTTGGCCAGTGGGACACCTGTCTACCAGAAGGGCTGGAAGGAGCATCCAGGGAGCTGCAGGCCTGGCGGGTGTGAGGCTCAACAAGCCCGAGTGCCGCGTCCTGCCCTCGCCTTACGACAGCCCCCTGCTTTCATATCGGGGATCTCTCACAGCTTATAATTAGACAAACATGTTTGGAATGAGCTAAGGGGAAAAAAAAGAGAACAGCTTTGATTTAAGGCACTGAATGGTTAACCTTCCTTCTCTTATTTCTTCTCTGCCAGATAGAACTCCCACCACTTCAGTGTTGCCATGCAATAAATTTGTTTTGTTGGTTTTTTTTCCTCCTTTGACTTGATGATTCATTGAGATCAAACATCTGTTAAACTGCACTTTTAAAATTTCTGTTTATTATTTTTCTATGCTTGGTATTTTGAGGGCTGCTTGAAAAAATTGGCTTTTTTTTCACTAGGCTAATCCTAACTCATATTTTCTACAATTAATTTTATTGAAAAAAACACAAGTTTTAAAAATGTTGGTGTTTTATGGTTTTGTGGGGTTTTGGGGGTTTTTTTGGTTTTTTTTTTGATTAGACAACAGGCAAAGTAATGTATCTGCTGTTGAGCTTGCATGAATACTCAGGACATCTACCATGTCCTCCTGAGTGCTCCTCCAAACTGAGTGCTCCTCTCCTCAGTTTGTTTTTTTTGTTTCCTGTCTTGGGTAGAGTTTTTTTAAAGGTGGTGTTTCATTCTGCTCCTTCTCCATGCCCGCAGCCAGACAACCTCACCCTAAGAGCCCTAATTAGCTTAGTTGGGGTGATGAACAGACACCAGAGCAGGGAAAGAACAGCTGGACTGAGAAGGGTCAAAGGAGGGTGGCTGACATAAAGGAGTTCTGCATTGTAGGCATTGTGGAATTAGGTAGAACATAAGTCCAGATACTACAAAGGCAAAAGCATCGGAGAAAGTAAAGAGAGAGGAGACTGCTGGATCTAGAGAAGTGTTTTTGTAAGAAAGCAAAACCAGGACCTCTGATGGTAAAAAGAGCAATCCACTTCTTTAGCACCAAGAAGTCGTGATTGCTTTAACTGTAATTAGATTTAATGAAAAAGCCTGGTTCTTGTACATGAGAAACTGAGGCAGTTTAGGGCAGAAGATTAGGAGGGAATTCTGTCAGACAGGGTTTGCAGTATGAGGGGAAAATTCTTGCATGGATTAGAATTGTAATAACTCTGGAATGGACACCTCCAAGAAGGGATGAGAGCCGTGGGGAAGGCTGTGGTACTGAATTGAAGCAAAGAGTTTGTAAAAAACAAATGAGTTCGGGGCAGGTCTGTTTTGAAGGGACAGGTCTCAGAAAATATTGTCGGGTCAGTTTATACTGACACCCTGTTTTCAGGTAATGACACAAACAAAAGGCTGTTTGCACACTGTGGAAAGGCTCAAGGCCATTCCTCGTTCTCTTTTTATTTTACATACGTCCATAGGATCTCTGATATTTTAACAGAAGGACTCTCCATTTATTAACTCCAGTGCCAGGATCCAGACAGTACAGAGGAATCAGTGCCGGGTGCTGTCCTTGGGACACAGTGACCCCATGCACCATGACAGGCTGGGGGGAGTGGCTGGAAAGCTGCCTGGTGGGAAGGGACCTGAGCTTTATCCTTTGGACCATACTACTTCTTAGGAGTAAAGCATTTACAAGCTGATGGGTTCAAATAGTCACAGTAATGTGCTTACCTCATTTATTGTAGGTTAAAAGTGCACTTGGGGGAAGTTGTCACTTCCCAGGGAGTTGGTGTACGGGAGTCCTTGGATGCGTTTGGCTCAGGAAATGTTCTCACATCGTTGCTACGATTAACTGGCAATGGCTGATGTTGCACTTCTGTGCAGCCCAAATCCAGCTATGTTCCGCTGCCAGACATTTAACCAAGTCTAAAAAGTTGGTAGTTTAATATTCTAGTCATAATTTCCTCTGAACACCACTGCTGGTATGATTGTTGTATAATAATTGAGGTGGATGTGTTTGGTATTCTCAGATACTCACTGGTTGTTGATTAGGGCTTTTATATAACGCAGACTAGAGAATAGGTTCTGGTGGCCTTTCCCTGTTGGGAGGTCATGAAATCTTTCAGTTTAATGAAATCATTGGGGTATACTGAACAAGAGAAAATCAATTTTTGAGGTATTGATTGGAACAAAATTCAAGAGGTCAAGTATAATGCTTGATCTTGGAGTCTCTGGCTTAATACTCTTTTCAGGTAGGTATTAAGTATTAGGCTTGGCTGCTCATCATGGATCAGGATCATGAAATAGAGAATGCTATTTAAGGCAAGAGTAGCTGGGTCTCTGTATTTAGGACCTCTGAATGGGGAGTGTTTAGGGATGAAATGGTTCTGGTTTTATCAATCTTCAGCACTTGCAAGCATACCTTCAAATTATAACACAAGTTCTGTTTAGGTCTTTAGTGTATAAATTATTAGCTGGAGCAGAGTCAGTGGACAGTGTACAGAAATGGTTAATCACAGCCCTGCGAGTTCATGGTATCACTGAAAAAACCACAACAGGTTATCAAAAGATAGCACGAAGGGCGGCAGATATGGTAGTTCTTTTCAGAACTGTTCACAGACTGACCTTCTGTACAGCTTGATGGTTTGACATCATTGATCCGTGTTGATTTCATTGGGAAGTTCAGAAGAGTTGCTGCCATTATTAATTAGTGCTTTGAAGCTATTAGAACAGACAGAAAGCACATACAGCAGCTTCAGTGCTGTTAGAATTGTAATGCTTCACTTTCACAGTGTTTATACACTGATAAATCACGGGAACCTGCCAGCTCCACTTGAAGGTTGGCCTTAGCACAGATGGGATAAGAATATTTGACAGCAGACAGACAATTAGAGGAAGAGGAAAACCTAACTGAACTTTGGATCTCAGTTCTTGGTGTGTTTACATCTTTGATTCAAAATACTGTCCCACATTCTGTGATGATAGATTTTTGAGAGATTTCTCTGGAATCACTAAATATTTAGTAGTGTTTTATTACTGCTTCTCTTTTCAGAGCTGTAATTCTTTATGGCACGAAGCGAGCATTTCTCTGTCCATCTTCACTGTTTTACTTCCTGATAGTACATAAGGATGTGAGCCTGTTCCTTGTATTGGTAGGGAATGCTCATCTCTAGGAGTGCACGTCTCGTAGAGTCCTACCCTCCATCACAGAGGTTTTCTTCTCCCGTGGTCGGGGTTATGGCAGTAGACAGGTGATGGCGTGGTGAATAGGCTCCAGCAAGAGAAATTGTCTGGCTGCAGTGTAACGTTGGACCCTGCATGGAATGGGTTAAACTTCAGTCCTATGTCTTTAAAATTCTGTTTATCCTGCAGCGAGAAAAGATTCTTCTCTTTAAGGGAAGTTAAAATTGTTCAATGGGAATAAAACTTTTATGGCAGAAATTGTTCCCTGAGGAATGGAATTATGAGACTTGCCTGCCAGTCTGGTCTATATGGGAATGACACCTTGTATAAACAGCATTTGTTCCTTTCTGAGTGTGTATTAAAGTGATATCTTTGAACACTTGTGGTGATCGAACTCTCAGACCACAGCCAAATTGCCTCCCACAGTGGAAGGTATTTGAATTGAAACAATTAGAAAAATTCTGTTAGAAACATTTTAGTCACGGAGTTTTGCTATTGCAGCAAAAGGCAATTCATTCCTCAAGACTACAGAAAGGTATTTACTTTAAAATCAGTTGGAAAACTGGATTTAACTAACACCTAATAAACACAGAATTTATAAATACTAATGCATATACAAAACAGTCGTAATCGATTGCACACATTGCATTAGCACTTTTAGATGACATTGAATTTTAAAATGTATACTGTTTGAATACATACATCCCCTGAGATTGCAAACAGCTCAATATTATTGCAAGATAAGACACACTGGTAACAAGAAAAGAAACCAGTGATTTTATTGCTTTGTTTAGATTCCAAAAATCAGAGGTGAGGAACAAGATAACTGTGTTCCTAGATTTTAATGGTAAATTCCTCATCTGCCTTAGTGAGACTGAGTTAATAACAGCTAAATGGTTTGATGCTGAAGTGAGGGAGGATGCTTTAGAAGAAGTTCTGCACTGAGAGGTCTATTTTTCTTTCAGGGAAGATGGTATTAATATAAATCATATTAACTTACTGATGATAAAAAAATACAGCTTTAAATGCCACCAGTGCTAGCATAATTTTTCAGGTTGGTTGACTTGAATATAACTGGCAGCAATCACCCTGGCACACTCGTGTCTGCTGCTGAGGCAGTTTTTAATCCAGTGTGCCTGGGGGGCTGGACAAGCTTTTGTCTTTCCCTGAAGGTGCACTGTATTTTCAGGGTATTTAAAAAGTTAATTAGGGGAAGGAGGCAAGCCGAGCTTCATGCTTCTTTCTCTGTTCTAAAACCCAGCTCCTTCTGCAGCTGGTAAATACCAGCTGGATAGTAGTTCAGAGCTGTGAACAGACTTCTCTCTTCAACTAACACAGGGTATGTGCTGTTGTCTTTAGGTAACTCTAAAGGAAATGAAATCATTTATGGTTTTGTCTGCTGTAATAGAAATGCAGTTTGGTTTACTGGTTTGAGAGGTTAACATTGATTGAATAACTAACCCATCTGATTTCCTCTAATAGCCAGAGAAACGAAACTTTGTATTTTGTATCTTCCAGATGAGCCAAGATGCTGTGAGAAATCCGTGTCACTTCAGTGAGCTGCATCCCTTAAATCCTCCAGGGGACAGAGGGAATTGGCTGTGATCCTTTGGTTGGCCAACACAGCTCTCCAGTGCTGATTCCCCACTCAGGGCCAAAGTCAGATTTTAGTAGAAATAGTTGCAGTTCTCTACAGGGCAGAAGAGCTTAATGAGGTTTAGGATGCCAGATTTCAAGTCTCCATTCCTCAGTCACTTCCATAGATGTTATAACTGTATCCAGATCTATCTTTGCATAGCCTGGAAATTTTGTTCTAAAGTAGCCAGAGGTTTTTTTTGAATGTGTGATTCTTACCATAGGGTCTGGAAGCTAAATGATAGGGAAAACCCCCAATTACTTAATAGAAAAGCTTGTAATTGCATTTTGTAAAGTATTTGAAATATTTGAATATATTAGCTTTGGTGTTTAGCCTTAACTTTAATGGGGAAAAACCAAACCAAACCAAACCAAACCAAACCAAACCAAACCAAACCAAACCAAACCAAACCAAAAAACCCCCAACAAATATTGCAAGTCTTCCAAATTGCCATCCCAGGGTCAAAACCTGAAATCTAACTTGCAGGAATGTTACTAATAGTTTGATCTGAGATGCTGAACTTCAGAAACAGGCTGTAAAAGTAGAAAATGTTCTTTGTAGCGAGGCTTAGATTTCTGCATTCAAAAATATTTAGCAATTCTTTGATTTTTTCCCAATCAGATGCAGGTTTGAGACACTATATGTGTGTGATGACTAAAATTACCTTTGTAGACATGTGCGTGTTTCAAGTGAAGTCAGGTCTTTGGAATACCTGTTGTGAGAGGAAGAAACAAAAGCAAAAGTATTGCTACTTCAAGATGCCTTTGGAGACCTGTGATAATGCATGAAAATTGAGTGAAGTGTTTTGGAGCGAAAGGTCAGTACCCGGTCTTGTGGATTTGTGAGCTGGGAACCACAGAGGGGGGGGTGAAGGCACAAGCATGAGGGATCAGGCTCTGAGGGAGGAGATCTGAGGAGTGGATCTGTAAGGCAGGATGGGAGACAGGGGACATAACAGTGTTAGTTGGAGAGAACGTTTCTGTGACATTTGGAAAGGCTGGCACTTGAGGATAACTGCCCAGCACCCACAGCACAGCTGGGGGTGTGTCCCTCCTCTGTTCTCTGCAGCACAGGGCTGCTGGCTATGGCACTGTTCTGTGCTCCCGATCAGTTTCCACATCTCGATTTGATTATACTGCAGGATCTGTTGAGGCCAGTATTAGCTGTATTGAGGACTTCTCTTTGTCAGGAAATGCATTAAAGCAGGCATGGCAAACTGCACGTGCGTCTGTTCATAGGCACATCCCCTGCTTGGGTTACAGAAACATTTAGATTCACAGTTAGGTATTTCAGTTATTAACTAAAAAAATACCATTTTTAAGGTTCTTGTTTCACACACATTTTGTAGTTGCACTTGGAATGCCAAGGAAAATGTATTTTTCAGAGTGCCTGGCATAATGTGGTTGGTGTGATAGCAAAATCTTTAGCACTGGTAGATTTGTCTTCATTGCTGTTCTAAACAGTGAGGAATTCTGATGTGTGAGAGTATTTGTTATTAAACTAAGACATACTTAAGTGGCATCTAGAAACACATGCTTTCTGCTGACACGAATTCACAAGGCAAAGATTGAAAATAGTGGTGGTGTGGTGCACAGTGAATATTTCTACAATAGCATATGCATTTTATGAACTGTGAAGTAAAGAGGATAACCTACTAAGTTTATTTTGGTGGAAAAGATCCAGAAGAATGAAAATATCTGTATAATTTCTTTAGTAATTGGCATATCTGTTGGAAATACACTGTTTCTCTGTCTTCTTTTACTATGGATTATTTTAGTTCAGTATATATTTTAGTTAGTGTGCTATGTTACCGTTAAGTTTAAAAGAGGAGGAGACTTGTAGGAACCATCAGTATTTCAATATGAAACTTTCAGAGCAATGTAAGTGATTTAGAAACCTAATTTATGGACTGTGATGACAAATCTAGTAGCTAAGGCTTGTAATCATCACAGGGTTTATTTGTTTAACTGGAATAGTATTGGATCAATCCCTCCTCCTCTTGTATTTTAATCATCTAACAGTGTATGTGGCACCTCCAACAAACAAAGCCAGCAAAAGGGAGAGTTTAGCTTTGTTTTGGGACGAAACACTGCCTTACCTGACCTGTTCTGTCTGGAAGTGAGACCTGGAAGCAAGAGGCACAGGCTGAAACCACATCAGGCTGAGTGCTGTGATATTCTGAGACAGGTGTCTGATCTCTGAGTGAGGAGGGGAATTGGATGCACTCTTACTTTCTACTAACAGCCTCTTGGTAGCTGTTCTTTTTGTGTATCATTTTCTGAATTGCCCTCTGGGAGCTGGCTGCCTTCTCCCTATTGATTGATTGTAGAGGGAATGTAGATTGCTGTTCCTAGGTGGCCTCCAATTTTGTGTATTGAAGTTACTTGGAGAAACTCACATGTGTGCCTGGATCCAGCCTGAAATTTCCAGTGCAGGAGGAGGGGGTACTGCATTTAAGGATTATTAAGTTGGTTGTGCCTCCACTCAGTACAAATTCTTAGTTTAAACCCTCTAGCTGTTTTGAAATGTAGTTTGAAAATGCTGCAGATTGAAGGGGATTAACAAAATGTACATGGAATTTGGGACAAACATTCAGAAGGAGCTTTCCACTGTTTGGTACGTAATTAGCATCAGTATGAGCTATAGGTAGTGTCTTTTTCAGCAGACAATTTCCAGTAGTCTGCTGTTCTTTCAAATAGTAGCATTGGGATGTGATTAGGAATTCCAGGAGACACACATGTCACTGACATGTGTTTTTGCTTCTCATGTTAGGTAGCATCTCAAATTGGAGGGAAAGGAAAGAGGGAAGAGAGAAGCGTCTTTGAAATAGTTACAGTTCATGGAAAACAGTGGAGCTGTGGTCCTGGCTGATTTCTGTTTGCCTCGTGCTGTGGAGAAGTAAAGGAGTCAAAAGAGACAGAGCTCAGGCAACCCTGCAGTCCCCATCCCTGCATTCCTGATGATATCTGGAGGGGTGAAGAGAAGGGCAGAACACCAAAAATTAGCAGCTCTCCAAGCACGGGATTTGGCCAAACATTTTGTCACAAACAAATGATCTGACTAAAGCAGCATTTGTTTGTGAATCATTCATGATTCCTCTTCACTTATATATTATTAATGTTGACATAGTTTGTGAACAAATGGTAGCCTTTGGGCATAAACTGTTTGCTTGAATTATTTGCAATTTATTGTTGATGGCGTGCAGTTGCTCACCTGGGTCACATAGTATTGTTTCTCCTTTGAGGTTCAGTGACTGAGGAGAAATGAATTATGTGTAGGTAGCAGTGAGACACAGTTTTATTCACTGCAGATTTGTACTAAGAGGTGGATGCCAGCCCTGGCTCACCAAGGCCCAAGGTGAGCAATTGTGCTGCACATTGCCAATAGGTGGGAGCACATAATTTGGAAATTACCAGAGTGTATTTTTTCTGTCCTACATACCTTTTCTGACATTTCTGGCTGATTACTGTCAGAGACAGAATCCTGAGCAGTGGGGACCTGTGGTCTGATTTCTTGCACTTGTATTTGTATGAAATCCCAAACACTTGTGTGTGCATTGTTTTTGGATGTGGTTGGGTGTAACATAGCACTAGATTAACTGGGACAGATTTTTAGATCTGAAAAAGCATTGCATGTGAGCACAAACATCATACATGGGGTCATTTTATGGTTTGCTTTTGTGTCAGGTGGATTGTTCTGCTGAATTATGGCAAAGATTATTTTTTGTTCACTTTACCATTGTAAACTAAGTGAATGGTTCTTTTTGGACCTGTATGGTAGCAGAGAGATAGTCAAATGACTCAGAAGTTTGGGAAATAGGGAATAATAATAATTTGTATTTTTAGTGATTTTCACTATCGTTTGGAGTAGCTGAATAGAAAAAGAAAAATCTTAGGAACAACGACATACTAAAGATGTGGCATTTATTCATTTGAATCTTTCATATTTATTCTTGAAGACATTCCTCCCTCTTGTTAAGGGCTTCCTCACACCAGTCTATTTCTGCAGTCCATTATTAAGGCAGGATGTATGTATATATGTATATAATGCAGTCCTGTACACAAATGATAAACTTCTCTGCATGACAGTAGATTTTCTATTATTGTTTAAAACTGTGAGGAAAAAGAGGGAAAAATATAGTAAAAATACAACATCATTTTAATGGCACGTTGAATTTGTTTATCTATTCATATGTGTTATAAGTAATTGGTATTTTTTATATGCTACTATTTGCATTTTATAGTTTATTCTTGTAGGCAATACCATTAACACAACTCTAGCTACTATTACTGAGCAACGTAAAGCCATATTATAGTGGTTATATCATCAATAAAAAAGCCCTTTCAAAACCAGTTTTTCCACATCTTGAAATTTTGTTTGAGCTTCAGATGAAAATTGAATGTATATAGATTAGAATAAATGCTACAACAACATGGTATACATTGTTTTGGTTATAAAATATCTGTATTTAATGGCATAAATACATTAAAAACAGGACTAAGGGAAACCTTCTAGAGACAAGGAGATGAGTACAAAATCAGCACAGGAACTGACATGAGCTCATTAGTTCTGTCCTGCTGGTTTCCAGTTCTGGCTTCACTTGCTGCTGGGACAAGGTGAGGCCAGTGTGAAGAATCTATTTTTTTGGTGTGCAAAGTTATATTGCACTCAAACCCCCTCTGGTATGCTACTGCTTATTTGATTGGACTTCTTCACACTTAGAATTGGAAACTTCTTTGATGTGTTTTCCTGGCTTGAGGCTTTTACAAAATAATTGCTATTTAGCTTGTGTTCTTAGGAGAATGAGGCTTAAATGATTCCATTGCTGACTGTGGGCGCCCCTTGATACACATCCCCAGCAAGTCCCTCTGTGGGCAGGCTCTGTTCAGTCCTCAGAGGCCTGTGCAGTCTTACACATCGTTCTAAGAAGAGTCAAGATCTTGTGTACTAAATATGAGTTGGTTTTACTCTTGATAGGTTTGGAATTTCACATTGTGTTAGGTTGTCTTCTGGGGCTTTATTCATATCTTACTCTGTAAAATGCTATAGTAAGAAAAAAAACTCTGAAAATAATGTGAGGAACATTCTTGTAATTCTCAATCTACTCGTGTTCATGGAGGACTAGTAGATGAGATTGAGGACATTGCAGAAACTTCACAGAATACATGTGTTCTCCCAGGTATTTCAGCACTGCTGTGGTGATGAATTGGTTTGTCTGCAGGAATCATGGGATCATTGTCCATTACTGCAGCAATGTCGGAGTGTTGGTAGAACACCAGTCCAGCCGAGTTGTAATCCCAAAGGTGAGGGTATGGACTTGAGAGCACGCTGCACCTGGAGGAGTGTGCTGCTCTTCTCCTTTCACATGCTCTGAATCTCTTCCTGGAACTTTCTCTCGTTCTTAAATTGAGTGAGTAGGTAAGCAGCAGACACCCTCTGCCCTCACCTCAGTGACATGACAGGACTGTTGGGAGGCTTGGCCATGTTCCTTTCACTGCAGGGCTACAGCTTTTGGCTTCAGAGGGAGGGGAGGTGGGGCAAGGGAGGGTGAGTGTATTCAGGATGCTGTTTGAAGTGTTACCTAACTTAGGTGGCTTTCATGGATACAGAACTAGTAAAACCTGATAGCCTACTTAAACCTCACCCTTAATGGCATGCCAGAGGTCCATCTGAGACCGGTGGCAGTACACAACAATGACGGTGATGCATCTAGAATGGCTTTGCATGAGCAGAGTTTGTCACATACCCTGAAGAGTCATTTTGGGTGACAGGAAACTACTACTGGGTTCTCCCTGAAGTCACCAACAGCATCACGATCCCCAGATTTGTAGGGTTCATTCAGCTTCTTCACAGAGGATATGCAGGGACTGCTGCGGTTGCAGACCTCCCAGAATGAGGGATGAAGGCAGGACACTAAACTTTTGTTGTCCTTTTCAAATGTGGCAATGAGAAATTTGGGGCAGAGGAATGGCCCCAGACTGTGTGCTCTGAGGTCTTTTGCAGTTCCTGAGATGAAGGGGAGCAGATTCACATTTAAAAGGGGAAAACCTTACATGAAAGACCTCCAGGGTGGGCTCTGGCTCTTCAAAGATAAAAAGTCTGTGAACAGGGGATTAGTAATCAGAGGAATTCCGGGACAAAGAAAGCTTAGGGAAGAAATGAAAAGAGAGAATTGTGATTTCATAGCAGATGTAATGAAGGTAGCAAAAGAGAGGCCGTGCTAAATGTAATCAGGCATTGATTCCCTTTGGGAAATGACAGAAGCGGCAGTGCTGCTGGGGCTCTGTGCCAGTTCCATCCTTTGCCAAAGTACCCATACAGCTGTTGTTTGGAGATAGCTTTTCTCTGGAATGTGCCATTTTCTTTTATTCCTGGGAGGGGGAAATGATAGCTAGTTTATTTGAAATCCATTAATGTAAAATGTATTGTAAACAAAGGCTGCACATGCTATCATGGTACGCTTTCCCCATTTTATAGTCCCTGCATAAATATGTACACCCTCCTTCAGATTGTTCAGTGGAAGGGCTGTACATGAGTGACTTGTGGCATACACCAGCCTCTTGCTCTGAATAATAAGCCAAATTAACTTAATTGTGTAGAAAAACATGTTATTTATGTCGCTTAGAACGAAACAGCTCAGGCCTTAATGGAAATGTCCTATTGTATCTTGTTGGCCACGAACAGCCATGTGTGTGCTGGTGATTGCTTGGTGATTGCATTTCTGCCACGTCCTGAGCACTGAGCTCTGTCTGTCTGTCTGTCTGTCTGTCTGTCTGGGGAAATGCCTCTCACTCCCCTGTATCCTCACACCTATTGCTTGGGATGCAAGTGGAGCTTCCTCTGTGATGCGAGGAGGGTAGTTGGGCAGTCAGGCCCTTCTGTCTCTCAGACATTTTATCTGAAACAGATGAAGAACCAAATCTAGGACAGGCAAAAAGAAGTTTTAGACCAGGAGTTTAATCTTTAAAAATCAGAATATAGAACCAGGCCGATTCTGAACAGTAGAGTAAATCATTTGTCATAATATTAAGATATATTTTAATTCCAGGTTTTTAATTGTAGTGAAAATCCAAGCTCTTTAGCATGTTTTCCTGGGGCAAAACAAAAGTTAGGAGCAGTGAAAACCAGGAGATGAAGATTTGGATGTATGTGCAGACACAGAGACTCAGTTTCTGTCATTCAGTGGATCACTTAGCTCTAATCATCTAGGCCAGCTGCTCTACATTAAGCTACACTAATCAGGGTAATCTCTATTAAAAATACTGTAAGATATATTGTAGAGAATTTAGCTATAACTATAAAAGAGAATGAACATTAAATTAGGTCTTTGAATGAAGTTAAACCTAAACTTCCCCCAGTTTTTTTGCACTAAACCAGCAAAATGTTCTTAAAATGCACATATCTAATTGATACCTGTACATTGCTAAAATTTCTAGTTTGGACTTGGTCCAGTGTATAACATGGGCTTTTCTTTGGCTGAACAAATGCTTGTGTCTCTAAACTAATGTCAGGCAGTACTGGAAATTTAAAGCTAATGCATTTATGATAGAAAATAAAATCAGAATTAGCTTTGTGAGCAGAATTTAAACATTAGATGAAGCATCAGCCTCTGTCTTGTTTACCCATCTTTGGCTTTTTATCAGGTGAATGTTATTTTCTGTTTTCCCTGAGCAAATATTTGCTTTGTGTTGTCCTGTTCTTTTATTGGCTGAGGTTCTCTACCTGTGGTCGCCGTTCTTGCTCTGAGAAGCAACTGCACGTCCGGCAGCGGGGCCTGCAGCAGTGCAAGCGTGAGCCTTTTGTTGGAGCATTTCTGCCTGGGATGGAAGGACTTTCCCTTTGGGAATGAAAAGAGCACGTTTCAGTGTGTGTAAGCTGATGGCAGCTCGGCTGAGGGGGCTGGCGTGGGAAGAGGAGGAGCCATGGATTGCCCTCAGCACTGCACAGGTTCTCTTCTTGTGAGGGAGAGACTGGGAGCTGTAGTTCTCCTTAGTGAATGCACTGGAAGGAAAAGGAAATGTTGTGTTTCTCATGTGCTAACTTCGAACAGAACTCCCCATAGCATTGTAGTATGATCAAATCTTCCTATTTGGCCTGGAATGCTGGAAAAGAATATGTTGGTGTGACTTTTATATAGGGAAAATTCAATTGTATTTTGGCTTCATAAATTCTTTGGAGTTTTTGAAATGAAAAACATCTCAGGAAAATGTAGTTAATTTGAGTGTATAATTCCACAAAATACATATTTTTTGAAAATAGATGTCTTGGTTTCCAATGCTTCAAATCTTTCTTGTGAAGAAAATCTTCAGTTCTGCTTCCATTTGAGCAGGTGGTAGTGTTCCTGCTGCCTTCAGTGGACACAGCATTATCTTCTACTGTTTTCCATCAGATTTGTGAAATATTTTTTGTATGTTCTGTATGTTTACATCCATCTCTCCCAATAGCCAATTTAAGGTGTTTAAATTTAGTGGCTAAAGAAAGTGTAAAAATTTTGCCTGACACAGGGGACATGCCTTTTATGTTTTGTTTTGTTGTTTTGGGTTTTTTTTGTGTGGGGGGTTTTTTTCCCCCCCAAAAAACCCCAAAACCGAAAATACCCAAGCATTTAATTTACAGTTATGCAGTGAAAAAAACTTTCACAGTGACATCATCAAACCCTTATCAAAAATAAAGAGGCCTGTGCTTTTTTTGGACACTGAGGGTGGAACTCACGTTGCTTAAATTTCTGTTTCTGCAGTGCAGTGATCTCCAGCCAGCCCAGCCAATGAGGTTCCCATGCCAGTGCTGGGCATGAGTCAGGGGAGGCCACAGCCTGACCAGCTATAAAGGCCAAATTTAGGCCGAGTTTAGAATCACAGAATATCCTGAGCTGGACCTGACTCCATTGTCTGTGTCGGTTCTGTCACCACGGGCACAGAATGAGTTCAGAGCAGCTCACTCAGGTGTGGGTATCAATAGGGGAGATCCCAAAAGTCAGATGGTTTGAGGTGAGTGAGAAGGGTGATTTTGATGCATTCAATATGTGACTTTCCTCATTGTTGTGTTGCCAAGCGTCGACAAATCAGTGGACCCAGATATTAAAAGCAGGGACTTGAAATTGAAAGTAGCAAACATTGGATACACTAGTGCCTTTCAGACATTGACTGATGGTAACTAGAAACTATATCAGTGCTTTCAATCTTCTAGTTTTGTTCCGTTAAAGATCAGTAAGCGTCATCAAAATACGAGGGGCTGGAACAGAATTCAGAGGATAACTAACCTTTAAGATCAGAAGCATAAATTCCTATACATTCCTCCCTCCTCTCCTCCAGCTGCCAAACGTGTCTTGTCAACATAATGCAAACAGGAAATTCTGAGATCTCATAAACTAGCTGGGGGAGTAGGTGTGAGTTGTTGATAGTGTGAGACCATCCTAAACAATATAGATTGTTTTAGAAAGCTGAATTTGCAGTTCTGAATGTGATGCTAGGTGTCCAGTCCAGCCAGCATAAATTCCTCTTCTGTTTTATATTCAATGCAGCTTTTACGCCGTTCAGAGGGAATTGATATTTCCAAGATCTATGACTGTATCGGTGAGCTAGGCCCATTTGGGTGTAAATCCCAAACACTACACAAATCATTTTAAAGTAAAAAGAAAACAAATGTAAGTTTTGTAGTGGTCAAGTCCGGAACTGGGAAAGCTTGGGGTTTTCTCTTTCATCCAAATGGAAATGACTCTGCAGAGGAAAATGAATACCAGGTTAGAAACAGAACAAATAAAAGAAATAAATAACCACAATGCAGCCCTATTAGATTGGTGTCTTAAAGGCTGAGAAGATGATAGAGAATTTGGCTATAATAAAGGTACTGTATCATAGTGAAGTGTAATGCAGTTGTAATGTTGAGTCCATTTTGTAGGGACAATAAAAAAGACCCCAAAAAGGATTTTTTTAAAAAACCCTATTCCATGTGATATTGCAAATAAACTATACAAATATTTCTTATTCTTAATAATTACTTACTGTAAGCAAATCTACTTGACATGCACACCAGTAAATTCCCAGTAGCCTTATATCAGTACTGAATTGGTCCTGTACTTCCTGTCAGTCTGTACAGTTAGATAGTACTTATTTTTATATTTTCATAGCTACTGCTTCTAAAGTAATTGATTCTAGGTGTCTGGGAATCTTTTTTTATTTCTGTGCTGAAGCCAGTCAAAATCTTGTCCACAGATAATTCTCTCTGTGTAGGAAATAATTGTGTTCCTGTAATGGTAGTAAACAGTATTTCATGTGCATGTCTCATGTAAAGAATGCAGAAGCAAAATATGAATAGCACTGAGACCGTGCCTTTCCCATTATATGAGGTGCTACATTACAGGATCATCCTGCTGAGTTATTAACAAAGGCTTGGCTGGTCGTAAACATTTCATAACTGCAAAGTACCTTTTGCAAACTGGGTAATATTAACAGCCTTTTAGTCCAGAGTATTTGTCATGGCTAAATGCAGTAGAAGTTGGCTTATTAACTCTGTGATTGGAGTCCTGTGTGGCAAAGCCACTCTGTGGAATAGTGGAGCTGGAGAGCCGTACAGGCGGAATGGCATCCCTGTTGTCAGGCCTGTAGAGCAGCCCCGGCTGTTTCCTCTACAGTCCGGAGGTGACAGCAGGCAGTACAGCCTGCAGACTCAGCCTCTTCGCTGGAAAATGAAGGCATGGCACGCTTTTGGCTCCATGTCTGGATCCCCATGGCCGCCTGTGACTGCAGACATTCCCACAGCCACTATACATTCAAGGTGCAAACCCCAGCTTTGGTCCCGCCGTAGTGGATTTTTACTTTCGTTTGTGCCAGGTGATCTGTAGCAGGAGAGGCGGTGTCATTGTGCTGAATATTCCACCTGATGAAATGTTTTCAATTAGGGAATGGATTGACAGTACAGTTATTAGGGATTTTTTACCACTTTCTTGCAGATGTAGCTTGAATCTCAAGTTATTAGTGACCAGAAAATGCCTGCTGTGTGAAGGTCCTACATTGGTCCATGTGCAGCAATGATCATAGTCTGGAGTTCATAAAATATTGATTCATAATCTATCCAGATTGGCTGTTGTGAAAGACGTGCACAAGTGACTGCTGTCTCAACCTGGGCAGGATGTTTCTGGCTCTCCCATCCTTCATCTTTTGACTTGATGCGATTTTATACTTAATGCGTCCTGCATTAACTTCTCATCAGTCACTCTAAGGTACAAAGTGCGTCACTGTTCCCTGTCGTTGTATTGATGGTGTACTGTTGATTCCTAAACCTCCGAGAGTGGAGAGTTTTAAAACTCCATTGTTCTCTTTTCCCCAAGAGACTACCGGGAGACCTCTGCCCACTCCCCTCCAACCGCACATTTGTTATCTGTGACTGCTGTGAGTGTCAGTCCTGCCTGTTCCCCGCAGGATGGAGGCTGGTGCTGGGGCAGCCTCTGGGCACAGGCCTGTGGGGAATTGCCCATCATGGCTGATAAACCTCCTCTGTGCCACCCCATGTGGGGAGAGCTGGCAAGCACAGAGACAGATTGTCCTTGGCTGTGCTCTGGGAAGCCCGGGCATCCTTTGTCCTTCTGGAGAGACAGCCCTCAGCATACACCCGCATTTTCCAGTGGAGATTCAGCAGTGCTGTAGATGCACCAGAACAACAACCTGAGAGCGTGAGGGATCAGGAAAAGGGCTTCTGGGGTTGTGTTCTATGTCCTTAAAAAATAGGAGGCAAACTTAAATTTCAGAACATGCAGTTGTGTTTGTTCTGCTGAAAAAGGATCTATCAACTGCAGTCAAAAGGGCAGTGCTTACTTTTATTTACTGGCATCTTTGTTTATTATCTTAACCCCAAAAGAAAGCACTTTGTGGACGTGTAAAATGAATTAATTTCATTCTGAGAGTTATTTCCTAATGTGAGAGGTGAAGAAATCATGAATGATAGCTTGCTGTGCTCTGACCTGCCTTTTGACTGTAGTTTCATAGCTAAACAAAGAGCTGTTCATCCAAAACACTCTCAACTGTCACTTTAGAGAACTTAAATAAGAGCCATCCATTTCTAAGTCCAAGGAACAAAACAATAAAAGAAAGTGCTTTTCAAACCACTTGCAGGGACTCCTTTATCTTGGAAGTGATTGATTTAAGTTTTTGATGTAATATTTAATTTGTGTCTTTATAATGTGCATGAGTAGTCTGGCTAACTCAGGTTCTTTCTACAGCCCCAACTCAGTAACATTTGCAGAATTCCTTTCTGGAATTTGTAGGGATTTATTCAGGCAAATGCATCTAATTTCTGTGTCCTTCTTAGGGTGAGTGCTGCACAGAGTAAGACCCAGGTTAAACAGAATAAATGGATTCCCATTGTTCTAGTTTGCGTGACCTGCAGATGATGATGTTCTTCAGCTAGTTCTTTCTTATCACAGTTATCCTGCTATTGCCTTTTTTTTTTTTTTTTTCCTTTGGAACGTTTTATTGCTGCCAGGAAATATAATAGATTTGTACTGATTGTTGTCCTAGATTGATTTTTGCCTGGAAAAACTCAGGGAAGTTGGCATTCCCATTCCTCTTAACCTTGTCTTGGGCTGATGGCTAACTTTTCCATTACTCAGCAAGTCAGACTGGCAAAAGTAGAAGACAGACCCATATGTTGTTTGAAGGGGGAAAAATGTTTAGAAGATGAAGACATGGCTTTGTAAACACAAAAGCAGGGAGATTGAAAGGTGAAATGATTCAGCTCTTGGTAAGTGGAGGCTGTCTGTCCAGTTTCCCATGCCTGCCTTGTCAGTGTAGGATTGTTAGCTAGATAATGGCAGATGTTTCTGCAATACTGCATTTCCTCACTGCAGTAAGTTACAGTGGCAACTGGTGTCAGTGGATACTGAGTTTGTGTTGTGAAATCCTGACTTGCACTGGGAGTCTTGTCTCAGGAGACCCAGATTATTTGCTCTAGTTTGTTGCATTGGCTTTACTTTTATTTACCCCGTGTCAGTGTTGTGTTTTCATGTGTGACCCCTTTGAGTTAAATAGCTTTTTTTAAATTTTATTTTCTATCTCTGGCTTTGCTATTGGCCTGAAGGTGGCAATGGCCACATAACATCACCATTCTGTGCCTCAGTTTTCTCATGGGGAAACAGGGAGTACTTGCTTTCCTTAAATAAAACTTTGAGAAAAGCTTAGTGGAAGAGCTGCCTCTTGCTGTTGTGTTTTACAGTTCTGCAGTGGTTCCCATTGCACTGTGGATGATAAGTGACACTAGACTGATCCTATTGACATAATAACCAAGTACACGTTCTGATGGGTCAGTGTGTGTCCCTCAAGTCACAGAAGAACTTTCAGCTGTTGACCTGATTCTTTTGCAGGAAGAGTAAATAAAACAATGAAGTAGTGGATGGGTGTCTGAGCTCCGAGTGTCTCAGGAGTGTCTCTGCATTTTGTAATTCCTGAGCTCTGGGCTCTCTGTGCTGGGTTCTTTGAGAGGTTCTTGGAGGCACTGCTCATTCAGTCTGTCAAAAGGCAAGTGCTTAAAATTGTCTCAATTCTGTACTTAAAGGCTCAGAAGACAGAGTGGGAGAAAAGCTACTGTGGATCTCATGCTACTGAACACCTATTTATTGTCATTATGCTCAAGCTGACTATTTGCTTTGGAGAAGCAGGAGCAAGGCAGATAATAAGATTTTATTCTGTTCGGTGTTTACAGAGGTTTTAATGAGTGGGTTTTAACAGCAACATTAAAATTTTATGTGTGTCTCCCTGCTGCATTTCTGAGGTGGCGTGCTGTATATCTGAGTTTGCTCTTTTGGATATAGACTTCATAGCTACAGTGGTCTGCTCTTGTATGAGACTGAGCTGCTTTGAATTTCAGTTTGCCTGGTTGTCACAGCTGGGCACTTACGTAGCAAGTGGTACCTGTGTGTTTTGTCATCTCTGAACAAATGTATGCTGTGTGATTTGTATCCATCTCAAAGAGAGGTTTGTCTTTGAGTAATAACATACACTTACATTTTAATTTGTTTTCTACCTGTAAAGAATGACCTAGTCAAAATCAGAAAGTTCATAGAATTGTCTCTGAATCTCAAAGTACCCAGGATTTTTGCTTTTTGCCTTTTAAAATACTTTTCCTTTAAATTAATGTTAAAAAATTGTTTATAACAAATATACTTGAAAAAGCCACTGATACCTTTAAAATGGAATTAGCAGTTGCTAATTGTAACACCTTTCTGTGTGTGTATACTTTTTTGTTAATTAAATGTTCAATGATCAGAAATCAGCAGCAATACTCACGTTAGAAAACTTTTAAATTAGATACTGATTGACAATTTCAACAAACAAGGCACATGATAAAAGGCTTTGAGCAGAAGTTGAATTACTCCTTCATGAGCAACTTCCATTGGCTTCCTTTAACATAGAGTTCTTTAATGAACCGTGAACATTTGGCAGGTGATTAATGTAGAAGTGCTACAATATGAATGAGTCCCGGGAACACTTATTTTGGAAAAAATAAAAAAGGAAAAGGCAATGGAAGAGAACAGCCAATTTCAGCTTCAACATGCATAGTACACACATTTTCCACAATGACTGCAAAAATGAAGTGCCAAAGTGGACAGGTAGAGATGTGAGTTTACAAGCTTTTCAGAAACAGCAGAAGTAAAAACATCTGGGGTGCTAGTGCTTGATTTGGAACAGAGGAATTAAAATAAACAAGAGAAAGAAACTAAAAAAGTCAGTCACGAAGGAACTCTTCAAGATGTGGAGAAAGTTTGAGGTCCAGAGCACCTTCATAGCACCTGTCAGAGAAGACTTTGAAATAGCCTCTGGAAGTTTAAATCACTGAGCAATAGTGTGAATGTGAATACAAAATAAAGAAGTTGAATCACAGTGATTTTAAACTAAGACATGCATAAGGACTTACAATAATTGCATATAAGGTAAGCCAGAAATGACTGAAATATTTTCAAGAGTGGTCACTGAGCGCAAATTCATCTGTGTTCATGAACACACTCCCACTTTTACATGCTCCACTTTTACAGTGGACATCAGAGGTCATCCTCACGAAGCACAGGCAAGCAAATCACAGAAGAACTGACAGAATGAAAAGCAATTAATCTTTAAACCCCTGTAATCTTCCTTCTACTAAAGGGGATTGCCAGACTGCAGCTAAGGTGTGCCTCTGTACTACAGCACTGCTGCTGCTGTCTGTTCCTACAGCTGCCGTGTAAACTTCTAGTGCCAGGTGATAAACAGCATCAAGGCAGTAGAGATGTTTATCTGGAGAGTTTTGGTGACAATCTTGTTCATTAAAGATAAACAAGGTAAACAAGGATGTGAGGCACAAAACAGGCAAGCTCAATCCACTGCATAGTGCTTTATATGATTAGACAGTCAGACTTCTTCATGTGATGTGGCTTCAAATCCTGTTTGCTCTTTTGCCCTCAGAGACTCCTGTATTATCAAAATTGTTGAGACCAAATCTTTGAATGCATTTATAGTTGTATCACAGCTTTATCTGCCATCACAGGAAGCTGCTTCTGTTGTTGTTATTGTTATTATTGCTGGTATTATGATTGTCACATTTTGTTCCTGTGTTCAACAATCTGGCCCACTGAGTTTTGGCAGCCTGTCTGCTCATTCCAGTATTACCCAGTCAAGTTTTCAAGGATGTAAAAGAGCTTGCTAAATACAGTTTGAATATATAAATGTTCTTTTCTACCAGTTAACATAAAGCCACTTGTAGTGTAGCCTGTGAAACGGTTTCAGTGTACGGTTATGAATAAATACCTGACTGTGATGTTGAAGTGTAAATATTTCAAAGTAAGCCTAGTACTTAGGGTACAGTCTTTCTCATGTTATCACACCATATTTGGTATGTCGGTAAAGAACTGCTTTTTGAAGGTATTGCAAGTTGTAGATGTACTGTTTTCTTGTCTAGTCTTTGCTGTTTTCAAGTATTATAGTTCTTATTTTATGACAGACTAAAGATGAGCATGTGAGAATCTCAGAGCATTAACCACTGTGATGAAGGCTGATGAGAAGGTTGATACCAGTCCTCCATTACTGTAATGAGTATTGTCTTCAGTGCACTGACTTGTTTCCAACAGGGACCTCATCCTAGTGCATTGTGTGCAAGGAGATGAAAAAGCTTTTCAGAGTTTATAATGCACCCAGGTGAACATTAGAGACACGGTGTCATGACATGATTAATGTGACAGCTGATCCTCTCTTACCAAAGCAGTGCCAACTCTTTGTTGCATTGACTGCAACTCCACTTTATCATCAGGCTTGATAATACTCTGCAGCAAAATTTACTTACCACAAAAGCACAGAAGCTTCAGAAAGGACATGGGCCTGCAGATCAAAGCAGGCTGGTAATTGCACTTGTCTGTTCTGTGTTTACCTGTATCAGCTCCAAATTACTTCCAGTCTTACACTGGAATGGCATTTTTTGTGATTGTATCTGTGGCTTGACCTTGCTTTTATTTCCTGGCAGACGCATTTCCCTGGCCCTAGGAGTAATATTCCTTGATATCAACTGTTTTTCACCTAAGGTGAACTTGTAAGAGTTTGCCTCCATATATTGTGTTTTTCATGTGAAGATATGCCCAGTTAATACTTGCTGGTGAATAAAGTATAGGGAATCATGCTTTAAAATTATTTCTTATTTTCCTGTGAGCAATAAAGATGAAAATATGCTTCCCTGTTTTCTAATTGGCCAAAACACTTGGTCCAATTTCCCTTTCAAAAGAGAAATAGTGTTTTAATCTAATAGAAAATAATTTGCAAAAATACTTACTTTAAAAGGGACAGACATTTCATAATTTTTTCAGTGATATGACACTAAGGTCAGTGGGAGACTTTTCCTACTGGGGCTCTCAAACATCTTTTTTTCTTATTTCAGGTAAATGGAGAGTATATATGTTTGATTTCTTTGTCATCATATCTCTTTTTGCTGTTGCAGCTTGTGTGCTTTAAATTTCCTGCCACAAGAATATTCTTTATGCTAATTTTTTTCTTAGCTTCTTTGTAAAAATTGTTTTCCTAGTCCCATATCCCTCTTTAGATAGAGAGTGTATTATGCATATTTGAAAGTAACTGTGGGACTTAAGTAAAGAGCCCATGTAGTGGTCAGAAAGCTTCAGGTAAAAACATCTCCAAATATTCTGTGTTGCTGGTACTAAATGATCCCTTAGGAGTGCCTTCTCATGGACAATGTTTAGCTGGATTGATCACATTCTGTGTGTTCACTCACGGGAGACAAATCAGGAAGATTGCTGCTTGCTGTAGACATTCCTGATTTTCTGGTGAAGAAGATTCTTGCACTACAGAACAGCCATGTTAATTTTTTCCATCTATATGAAAAGAGGACAACCAGAGGATCAGGCCCAGCCTGGGTTTACGAAAGGCAGGTCCTTCTTGAACAGCCCGAACTCCTTCTGTGCCCAGGCGAGCACCCTGGTGCACGAGGGGGAGGCTGAGGGTGTTGTCTGCTGGAGTTTGAAAATGCCCTCGCGGATTCCCCGCGTGCTCCGGCGGCTGACGCGGGCGGTTGCGCTGTTCGCTGGGCTGACACCGGCTGAAGGCTGGGCCCCGGGAGCGCCGCATGGAGCTGCACCCAGCCGGGGCCGGCGCCGGTGCTGCTGCCCAGGGCTTGGTGTTGGTCGTCTTCAGCGGTGATCTGGACAAGGGCATCGAGGCCGCCCTCACGCCGTTGGCAGATGACACCAAAGTGGGTGGTAGCGGCGATCTTCTGGATGTCGGGAAGGCTCTGCAGAGGGATCTGCACAGGCTGGATCCATGGGCCAAGGCTAAGGGTGTGAGGTTCAACCAGGCCAAATGTCAGGTCCTGCCCTTGGGTCGCAACAACCCGCTGCAGCTCCAGGCTGGGCAGAGGGGCTGGAAGGCAGCAGGAAGGGCCCTGGGGGTGCTGGTGACAGAGGCTGAATATGAGCCCAGGTGTGCCCAGGGGGCCACAAGGCCAAGGGCACCTGGGCTGTCACTGTCCCTGAAGGTGTTTAAAAGATGTGTGTAGATGTGGCACTTAGGGACGTGGGTTAGTGGTAGGCTTGGTAGTGCTGATTGAATGTTTGGACTTGATGATCTTAAGGGTGTTTTCCAAGTTAAACGTTTCAGTGATTCCGTATTTCTCCTGTGCCAGGCTCTAGGTCTGCTTGATGTTATCTGGGAGTCTGCCAGCCGCAGTCTGAGCACACTGATGTCCTCTCTCTTGCACTGTGTGGCTTGGAGGATTCCTGGTATTGCAGAGAGACCCTGAGAAGGATCTATTTGCAATTCTGTGTGGCAGGAGGCAGAGCAGAGTAATTTCAATTGGGCTTTCACTCTTTAGATGACAGTTCATTAGTGTTTGAAGCTGGAGTCCTGACTGGGGTGTAACAATGTGACACAAACCCATTCTCAAAGCTCTTCCCGGTAAAATTATTTGGAATGCAAATATGTGTTTGGATACCGAGTACTGTCTTTGCTCAGTGTGCGTTCTGTGTCTGGCGACAAGTTCATTGAGGAAAATGAGAAATAAACAAAGTAAACAAAGCA
Source organism: Tichodroma muraria (assembly GCA_013390105.1). Taxonomy (NCBI): domain Eukaryota; kingdom Metazoa; phylum Chordata; class Aves; order Passeriformes; family Sittidae; genus Tichodroma; species Tichodroma muraria. The sequence goes on along the minus strand of WAAG01043240.1, from coordinate 33,661 downwards.
GGACGTTGAAATTCATCTCCCACGGCTAGGGTCACTAGGGGTAGCTGTTCGTCGGCATTCCATTAACGAGAGCGACCTTAATCTCTGGGAGAATGTGGCAAAGAATCATTAGCTGGCATGGCACAGACAACAGGCATCGCTGTGCTTCCAGGTCCATGTCATGTGAGATATACATTAATGAGAGACTCAGGAGTTGATGGCAAGGAGTAGTTTTCAGCGTTTGACTTAGCCAGGTTTTATTTAAGGTATAAAGAATAAAAGGGACGGAATCTAATAGTCTTGAGCAGAATCTGCGAATATTTGTAGATTTTGTATTGTTAAAATAAAGTGGGACTTAGGTATTCTTTAGCACAGTGTTTTGTAGTCTGCAGATAGGAATGTGTTTACAAAACTCATGATCTTGATTTGTAATTGAATCAAGTTGTCTCCATTGAGCCTTAGATGAATGAGACTCTTGTTAGCAAAACAAAGTAAGAAGGGTTTGAATTTTATTCTGGCATGTGTCCAGAAACTGAAGAACTTTTTAGAGTGTTTTAGAAATGTGGTGAATAGTCTCAAAACTTGTGGAGGTGAATTCTTCATGAGGTCACAGATGGTACTTAGCATCCTTTGAAGGAACCACCAGCTTTTAGAGTTTCAGTCAGAGTCTTCTGTGCTGTCTCCTGTCACTGTCCCAGTGCTAAGGAGGGGAGTTAAATTAGAAGCATTTTTCTGTTTAGCAACATTTCCTATTAATCTAAATTAAATTTAATCTAATTTCCTATTAATCTAAACAAATTCCAGGAGTGATACCAGTGTTGTTTGTGCTCTAAATAGGTGCGTGTTGTGCACACGTATAATTTAGGGTATTTATCTGGCTTATTAATCAGTGCATTGAATCAGAAATTTGTCTCATTTAAGTACGGATTAAAAATTGGATCAGTCTTTTCTTACACTTCATCTCTTTCAACAGTGTATATATCATTATGCAGCAAGGAGCATGACCCATATTTTGTGGAAGCTGTGTTGTAGTGGGTGGGAGTCACAGGACACTAATTGCTAATGAGAGAGGAGTAACTATTGCTAGCTGTAGAGGATGCTCACTGCTTCTGTAACAGCAGAAACATATTTTTAACAAAGGTTTTGTTTCTTGAACTTCAGTTTTTCTTCCAAAAGATTTGAGAAAGACTGTTTGATAAAGCCTTGCTTTGCGAGTCCACATTTGCAAGTCCACAAGTTGTCTAATAAGTCAACAAGTAAACCCATTGACAATTACAGATATTGTCTTCAGAGCTCCTTTCCGAGATGCCATTCTGTCATCTGGCTCATTCCTGCTCAACTTTCCCTTTTCTATTACTAAACTTATTCCCAAGGTGGGAAGCTGTTTATTTTCTGCCACAGCCTCAGCTGGTCAGTACTTTTCATTTTATGGCAGTGTGTCTTCATAGTAGGCTTGAAGTGGACAAGGCACTTGCTTTTCAGAGATGATGTGGTTTTTAATTCTCATTAGTCCTTTATAAGTTCAGAAATGGCAGTGTTGTATGAAACAACCTCCAAAATTTAAAGTTAGCAAGAACTGGCAGTTCCTGTCATTCTCTGCCCCATGTTGAATGTTTACTGATGCTGGAATTGAGTTGCTTGATTTTTGTTTCATCACTGATTTCCATTGTATATCATTTAGAGCCCCTGAGTATGCTTCTCTTTGATATTTCAATTATATATGAAAATGAAAGCAAAGTGTTGTTTGTGCTACTTAGAAGCTTGTTCTCATTTTCTTTTTTTTAGCTTTATCAGCAAAATTGTATACAGCATATTTATACAGCATATATCATCATCTCTTTCAACTAATGCATTGAACCCTTCAGTTTCATTGTCTTGGTTTTATTTAGGCTCAGGTTACAGGGGAAAATTTGAGTGTATTTATCTTTCAAAATTATATTGGATAGCATTAGGTTGGATCATTTTTTTAGTGGATGAAATTTGTTAAAAGCATAGCACTTACTTGTATACTGTGCATTTCTGAACCTTGTGACTGCTAACAAACTACTTTTAAAACTGTTCAGAATGCAAAATTAAAACTACAGCATTTTCAGTAAATGCCATACTTAATATATAGTGTGATAAGTAGTTAAATATATTTTATATTACATGGGATCTTTTTATCATGTGAGGACTAAGTGGATATTACAGAGTATTTCCTTCCACCTATTTGATCTCCCCCACGTACATAATTTCTGCTGGCACTCGGGCAGTGTTCGCTGCTTGCTGCAAAAACGGCCACAAAGTGAACAGAGCTAGAAGCATCTTTTTTTTTAGCTTCTGCAGAGTATGTATGCACTCCTGTACTCTAAACAAAAGCTTCACTTTAAGTTTTTGCAGGCACTACAGTAACCTTCTTCCCTCTCAAAATTTCTTGAAACATGGATAAGAGTACCCAGAGGCTCCCAGTACACATTGCCCATACACTGTCAGAGAGTTCTCAGAGCACTGGTGTTGTGATGCTTATGGTGGATTTAACTGACACGTTTTAAAAGTTGGTTTGTCTTGGTCCCTATAGCCTCTATGTACCAGTATTGCTTAAAATTTGACTAATGTAAGAGAGACAATGCCTTTTTTTTATATCCTTGTAAGTGCCATGGGATTACCATGACAGTTTAATGAAAACACATTTTGTTGGACAATCTGTCAGCTTTTGGGTTTGGACTTGGCAAGTATGGGGTACATGAAGTGATCCTGTTTGCGTAATTTACAACACAAAGTTCCTTTCTCCTTTTCCTCAGGGTGGTGTAAATCAGACATAGCTCCAGTGCTGTGCAGCTCTGCCTCCTGCTCTCCTCTCCTGATCACAAGGGGCACAAGTAGTTATGCTGAGAGATTTCATGGGATTTCCCCAAAGCCAGAGAATCTTTTAGTTGGCACCTGCTCTGCTAACACAGGCTTAATGTCTTCAGGCCAGGAGAAGTACTGGGCAGGGATCACGGCATATCCAGTTATTGGCATCTTCTGGCTTCAGCGCTGTGGTTCGCTCTGGCTTTAACTGTCCAAGTTCTGTTGCATGGCGTGTGAGGAGCCAGGTGTTTCTGAGCCTGGATTAGCAGAAGGGCCATCTGGGAATACTGAGGCTCTTCTACGCTCAGCATGCTGAATGATGCCCCAAGATGGATGAGCCTTCAACTTCGAGGCTGTCGGGCCTGAGCGTCGGGTTTGATTTCTTCAGCTCAGTTCCTTGGGTTTAGGCTATGTCATGGTGTGCCTGCAGCGGCTCTCTCGTGTTAATGCCCACCTGAGGTTTCCTGAGTGTAGCAAAAATACGTGTTATGTTTAATTTGCTGCTGTTATGGATGAGTGTAGAAGTGTATCAGTACTCTTAAAAACTCATGAGCGGGAGTTTGATAGTCGTAAGCAGGCAAAACTAAGCCCTGGTTCTGCAAACTCATTTCAGTTCCAAGTATCCTTCTCTCTCGTGCCTTCTGAGTAGGCATGAACTGAACTACTCTTTCATAATTCATAGTTTAATTTCTTTTTTGCAATTACAGAAGAAACCTTGCCTGGAATATTTGCTTTGCCTTTTCTGCTTAGCTTTCCCATTCTCATTCTTTTATGATTTTGATTTTGCTCTTATTAGCATTCTTTGCAGACAGTGTCACATCAGCTTCGTGCCTTAAGTAATATGGTTTACTACAGCATCCATTTTCTCTTAGGCTGTAAGCACAATCTGATATAAAGTATTTTCATGTACAATTGCTCTTGTGTTTTCTTGGACCCCATTAATGTGGTTTTGTTCAATGATTACTTTTACTTGTTTTTAATATATAATTGTCATGTGATTGAAGAGGTATTTTGTCTACTTTGGAAGACATACTCTAACTAAAAATGAACTTTTGGCACCCTTGAATACCCGTGAAAAACAGATGTTTAAATGCATACCTTCCATGTGAAAATGTTAGTAAGTTAATAGAAAGGAACATAAAGAAGGTTTCCAGCCTTTGTTTTTAGGCAATACTTGTGGCAGTCTGGAAGCATGGCACCCTGAAGTCTACTACATACAGCAAGTGCATTTGAAAGTGTATTTATTTACATACAAAAGATGATGCCAAATTGAAGTTACACTTTCAGCACTTGCCTTTTAATGTGTTTTAGGCTTTTGTAAATGATTGATATTTGAAGTGATTCCACTTTTTTCTCCCCTGCAAACAGACATATGATTCTCCTTGTGATTTTAGAATAGGGAGGGTAAGGATATCGGTGGAACAGGAGTGGAGGGGAGAGGTTACAGAGGAGGGCTTCCATTCTGCTGTACTGTTTCTAGTATGATAGGAAGTATTTTTTTCATGGAAGTCTGAAGTAAAATAAATATATCTAGTAAGTTATCTTTAATTATCTTCATTATCTTCATCATCACATTATCTTCATTCTTAGAATCATGCTCCTGATTTTACTATATGCTAAAGTCTCTTTTCATGGAATTTACTAACAATATTGATGTATCAAATTAATATAAAATTGGCTTTTCTTTGATTTGGAATGCTTAAAACACGGCTCTCAAATTTTGTACACTTGCTGTTTTGAGCCTCTCATCAGATCAGCCTGCAGTTTTGGCAACTCTTTCAGTCCAAAGAGGGTTTATAATGCAAGCTAAATACAGCCTGACATATTCATCTGTACTTATTTTTGCGTACGTGTGCGTGAGGATTGTGATGCGTTTGAAGACTGTATCTGCGTGATGAAGCGCACAGACGCGTGTACAGCAGTGCAGCAGCTCCCGGGCGGCAGGAGCGGGTGGAATTTCAGAGGCGCGCTCCGCACACGGATCGGGCCGTGAGCGGTTCTGTGCCAGCTCCCCGGGCTGCTCCCACTCTAAGCCTGGCAAGCGGAGCTGCTGGCAGCGGCTGTCCCGCACCAGCCAGAGCCTGTTACACAGTCCTGCCTGGCACCTGGGACTGCAGCTCTGCACGGCCGCGGGGTGCCACCTGCAGCTCCACTGGCGCTGCCATTAAATGCTGCGGCCCTGGGAAGGACCAGGAGGCGACGCGGCTTTTGGCAGGGCGGCACTTCATCAGTAATTACATGAGAAACTTCAAAACTGTCTGCCAGCTAACAGATGAAAGGGGCAACTGGCTGCTCCTGCTAGAACAAGCACGAGCACTTGCAGAGAATAAAGGAGACTTCCTTAGCGGTGGAGTGTTCTGGAAGCTGGCAGTGCGGGCGGCCTTTGCCTCCGAGCTGCCCTTTGTTCCTGCTGTTTCAGGCGCCCAGGGAGCCCTTGAGTTACTGCAGCGGGGGCGGCTGCTCTGGCCTGACAGCGCGGTGAGGAGCAGGAGGGAGAGCCCAGAGCAAGCGCTCGGTGGTGTTCTTAAAGACACGTTTCACATCTTCCACACTGGGGTACAGAATGTGCCACTTCCAGGGTATGCAAACAGAAGATCTTTTAAGACCTTGATTACAGGTCCACACAACCTGAATATTTCTTTAATATAAGTAGATCTTACATGCATTTATATAGAAATGCGAACTATAATTGTTTGAATTTTCATGTGCATTACAATTGGGGAACCTTATTTATGAAGATCCTTTTGCTTCTAATCTTCTGACTGTATTTTTAACATTTCTTAAACATCTCATGAAATTCAGTAGCACACATTTACAGCAAGAACAGGTTACTCATTAGATTTCAGCCAAGTATTTAATTTATTTCATTGAAAGTTGAAGGATTTAGTATAAATCTTAAAGGAAAAAGGTCTTTGAGCTCTATAATATTTTTGCTTTACTCAATATAATTACTAATGACTTTTCTACTGATTCCCTTCTAGTTATGTCTAGGAGTCTATGTTTCTCCTTTCCTTTTTTTCTATATTCCTCTATGGAGCTGATGACAATTATATGAAAATTTAGATTCACTTAAAATAATTCCTTAGCAAATTGGAGATGTGAATAGTTACAAAAATTAAACATGAAACTTGGCATTTTTAATTTAGACAAAAATTCTCTACAATGTTTAAGGTAAAAGTCCTGCAGAAAATGAATTTCCAGCATGAAGTATGAATGCAATGTTGGAATGTCAGAAATATTGCCTGCTGAGTTTGAATGTTTCCATAGGTATATTTGGGGTTTTTTTCTGTGTAAAAATAAATAGGGAAAAAGCCTAGCGAATTTCTGCATAGGACTGCAGAGGAATATGCCCTGAATAGCAGACTTTCCTGATCCAGGATTCTGCAGATCCCAGCCCTGCAGGAGACTGTAATTTTCAGTTGTCTTCCCTGCATGCCATCACAGGCAGCCTCCCTTGTTCCATTTGGTAGCTGCTACTTTTAACAAATTGGGCCTTTTTTCTCTCTTGTAGCTCAGGAGCCCGAGATCTTCAAGCTTATGCTGCGAGTCTAATCCAATGGCCCAAGTAATGCACTGATTTCTCACTCTCCGAATCCATCTGCTGAGTAAATGGCTCTGCAAGGGCCCCTTTCTGGCAGTCATCGGTGTAAAAGCATCAAGTGCTCTTCTATCAATCTCTTTTGTGTTCATTGCCCCACAAGTGCTTTCAACAGAACTTTCTGAACTAGGGTGGGTCTTCTCTAGCTAACAACAGTGAATTTTTAAATAACAGTTGAGTATTTGAAACTCCAATTTAGTCACAAGTTTAATCGCAAGCTTCTAGGAATACCACCCTGGAGCCGTTTCACTGTGTTGCTGTAAATAGGGGTATGTTTTGTTCAGGAGTGACTGGATTCCCCCAGTGAGGTGATGGCCTCAGCTACCATTTGCTGTGATGATCCCCAGAACCTCCTGTGCTCCTCCCTCTTACCTTACAGTCCTCTGGGCAGGCTGGACAAGTATCAAAGGGATTCACACGGTCTGGACTCACTATACACGCAGGATGCTGGACAGTGTTCAGCTGAAGGATTTGTAAATTTGAGAACTTAACCTAGTCCTCTCCCTGAAAGCTGGACTTTCATTCACTGCACATGCTGAAGTGCCTCCCAGCCTCCTGGATTCACATATTGCACCAGAGCGTGGTGCTAAATTAAATTAATTACTCTGGATTAGAAAGGGATTAACTAATGCAATTAATACATAATTAAATGGAATTACATTTTTTGGCCTGTTTGGGGTTTCAGCATTTACCTTTTATTTAGAAGTACAGTTTTGAACAGAGCCACATCCACAGCATGTGTGTTACTTAAAATTACCAAGCTCTACCTGGTTCAGAGCTGAAGTCTTGGATCAGTAGCTGTTTTCTAATTTTTTTTTAATTTTCTAATTAATTGTCTGTAGGCCAAGTTCTGTCATGGGTCCACCCATATTTACCTCAAGCTGCTTCTTTGTGGGAAACTCCACAGAAAGGTTAAAGTTATGTGGGAGTGCAAATCAGGGAAATCAATCTTCATTACCCATCCAATGTGATACAAAAGTGTGCTTGGTTTTCTGCTGAAGGAAGTATCACAGCATGTCTGTACAGTATCATAGACATTTTCCCAGAGTAATGAGTGTGTCAACACAGCAAACTCCTTAATTTTCCTGTTCTACCTTCCTTATCTCCATGGTACTCTTTGATACAATGGAAATGCAAGGAGAAAGAGTGAGGGTACTGTTTGGCATGGAGTGCTAATGTGGAAGATTTGAGGAATGTGGAAGATTTTTTTTAGAAATACAATTTTTTAGTCACCCTATATATTTTTAAATATATATTATATGTATATGTATTTATAATGCTGTTTGATTTGAGTGCTGTTACCCTCCTCTTAAGTCTACANAACTCTACTATATTTTATTTTGAATTTTCTTCTCTCTCCATCCCCTTCCTCTTTCTCATAGCAGCACGTAATCTCCAAGCAATTTATATGATAGTTCATCATAGGAAACTCTTATGCTGCTGCTGTAGAAGGAGATTTTCTCCAACTAATTTTCTATTTTCCTGCTGTAAAACTGCCAGAACACTTTGGTAAAAGGTAGGTGGATATTCAATTAAAAACTTCCGTACTAGAAACTTAGAAAATTGCTTCTTAGTAAAAGGCAGATTAACCTCAAGTATACTTCTTGCTGTCAGTTCAACAGTATTGCTCTGTTTCTACTTATGTTTGTCTTTCCTTCCTGCATCATCTGTGAATGACAGTAACATCTGATTAAAAGAAATTTAATGTCCTTTTTACTCCCTGCCGATTCCTCCAATAGGCGTGGAGTTGAAATACAAACCAAAATAAAGTACTACTGGCATTTAAGGTTTCTGTGTCAAGTTTTAAGACTGTTGTATTTTGGATATGAAGTGCCTGTGACGTTTGGTTTTTGCAGTAGAAATAGTAAGCGATGGTTGTTAGTAAGAGATGATTGTGTTTGCTCTGCAACACACTGGTTATGACACATGCACTTCCTGGACACTTCTCCCCAGATAAGTACTAGAAAGTAAAGGTATTTTTTCAGGATCACCTTGGAGTCATGCTGAACTTTTCTAATATTCCCAGTGTGGAAAAAGTAGGAGAAAAACTGATATAAGGAGATGTTTTTCTTATGCATCAGAAAGAAACAACAAAAATTTAGAATAGTATAGATTCCTCGTCTACTCTTATGACTGGATCCCAGTCACTTTCAAGAGAATTTATTATTCCAGGGAGAAAGATCCCGGCTCTGTCCTTTGAGACAACCTGGCCACCCTCCACACCTTCAGCTGACTGACACCAGTGTTTTGGAGAGTGGATTAAAATGTGCAATGTTATGCATTTTCCAGCAACATAATTCTTTCTGAGATTTTAGGTTTAATTTGGATCTGCAAATTTCAGTGTTTCAGTGTTTTTTCTAATAATTAAAGGGTTATGCATTCTGAATTCTGTTTTTTTTAGGCTGTTTGATGTGTGCTTATCTAGAATGAAATTTGGAATTTGTTTTGCAGTATTACAAACTATATGTAACCCAATGCCAAAAAAGGATTATGCTGAGAGGCTTTACATTCTAGGCTGTTCCTGCATATTGATTGGAAAAGGGTAATTGACACAGGAAGGAGAGCCCTTAGTACTCCAGTTGTAGCAGTGGAGGTTGAGGTAATTAATTTCTTATGAGGTACTTTGCATCTCACAGCATAAGATCCATAGGGAGTATTCCATGAGGGCTTGAAGAGGAGGAGAATGACAATCTCATATTGAAGCTGTTGAAGAAAAAACCCTGTCTATAATGAGAAATAGTTCCACATGAAAGAGTCCTTATTTGCTCACTTGCATATGATTTTCCATACCCCTTTTTAAAATAGTGCTTACCTGTTTATCACAGAAATAGGTTTTCTTGAGCCAGGTTTTAAAAAATTGCACTGGGGTGGGTATGTTAGAGTAGGGAATCTGTCACTGAGTGGAGGTAGTGATTTTCAACTTGAAGTACTCGCAGATTATTAATTTATGTTTCCCATATTAAAAAAGAAAAGTAATAAATGTACTTCTAAATTAATTTCCCTTTCCAGGCTTTTGATGTACAGTAAAAATAGGCTTTGAAATGCTGTATGAAAAGGCCTGGGAGCTTTTACCTTTTCAAAGGAAAAATGTCAGAAATGTCAGGTTCTGCCTTAACTGGCTTGCCAGAGGATTCCTTGAATAACTTCTGAAATTTCATGTAAGAGATTTCTCAGGCAATGAATGCTGTGCATATAATTGTTCATGCATCTAAACAGTTCCATGTTTCAATGAGGTTGCTTGTGCTCAAGGAATTATTCCTATCCTTTTCCAGGATGGGGAACCAAGAGGTCTTTAAAACATTTTGTTTGAAAGCGTGAGACATACTTGAAAAGAAGAATTGTAAACAACCGGTTCATTTCTGACTTCCAGCCCGACGCAGACTTGTCCACTGAGTTCTGCAGGTTTGGAGAAGATCATTGTTTGGTTCTGGCGTATTTAACCAGACATGGCACCTCCAACAAACAGTCTTGGTTTTTGCTTGGACATTGCACTTTGAGGAACAAACTGAAAATTTGAAGGGTAAAATAATATTTAAATTAATTCTGCATTTAAGGGACAAATCCCAGAGCCTAGTGGTATCCAGACTGGTACAAAGGCATACAAGGAGGTTCTGCCTCACACATGGCATTTCTCACATAGCCAAACAGTCATCTTGGATTTTTTTCTCTCTCTGTGACCTTCAAGGTGACAAATCCTTTGTCCCCTCCTAGCAAGGAATGCAGGAAGTGGTGTTAGTTTTATTTAGTTACTGATGGCTGGATGTGGTGGTTTGGCCTGATTGGCCAATGTGTAATATTGACACTTGATTAAGCCAATGAAAGACATGGGTATGCCTTTGTGAATGCACATTTTAAATGAGAACTCGGGAAAGTTCTTTCTTCTGGTTTCCGGTGGGAGAAGAGGGAACACCCCGGCCCAGCAGGCTCTCCCGGCACGGCCGGGCCCTGCCCCGGCTGCAGCCCTGGCCAGGTCTGGGCCGGCTTTTCCCCTGTCCCGGCAGGCCGGGCGGGAAGGGCGGAGGCCGCGGGGTCCTGGGAGCAGCCGGGCCGGGCCCGGCTCTGCCGAGCCATGCGGCCAGGCCGGGGAGGATCGGGCCAGGCCCCGGCAAGCTCACAGGTTGGGGGAAGAAAGGACATCAGCCTTCTGCT
>WAAG01043240.1:0-23013 GCA_013390105.1 Tichodroma muraria | reverse complement strand
TGAGCAGCTGTTGAAAGCTGTTTCATGGGAGGGGGCTTCACCATAGCAAATTAACTTCCTACAGGCGGGCTGTTGGTGAAAGGTAAAAGCAGGAGAATTAGTATCTTCTAAAAAATTTCTATGGCATTCAAGAAAAGACTCTGCTTCTTCTTTAGTAAATTGAGAAATGATTGTTTCTGGAAGTGGTACTGACTGAGTATTCCAGATTTCTTTTTTTTATCTTTTCATGTGTCTGAGGGGTGGGCAGTTGGTGAGGAGAAGTATGTCTTTGAAGGTTTCATTCCAATTCTTGTTGTTTTTTTTCTCTTTTTATGTTAGTTAATAAAATCAGTTCTTTTCAAGTTTAAACCTGCTTTGCTCTTGATTACAGAATTTTAAATTGGCAACCCAAATTAATATTTCTGTCTGGTTTCAGACTGAAACCACGACACTGGAGCACGGTGTAACTAATTCTAACAGCTGTGAACCAGCTGGGATAAACAAAGAGTGCAACAAGATTGAACTGGATCTTCCCTTATAAAGGCTTATTGGTTTCTTTGGGGTTTTTTTGAGACAGATGCTTGTAGATGTCTTTACTTTGTTGAGTTCCACAACAGGATTTGAAAGATCAGGGTTTCTGTAAGCTGTGTATGAAAAAAAAATCTTGTCATTGCACAAAAAATTGAGGTGTGGAAATATACCAAGTATTGACAAATTTTTTTCATCATGCAAAATATATTGTAAAATTGCTTTTTGTACAATTTTCTTGCAATCTTATGGTTTTGATTAGAATTCACAATGACTTTATAAATCAAAAAGAACCATTTATAAATTCCATATGCAAAAAAAATGTCATTATGTGCTACATGCTAAATTGCAACAACAGACACAAAATGCTTGGTGTCTCTATAGAGGCTGTGACTGCTTTAATGTCCTACCTAAGTTGTGTGAGAGTTTGTTTTTTGTTTTTTTTTTAAATTAGGGTGCAATGTACAGGACCCCCTAATTGCTAAATGTGGGATTATTTTCAGTCAACACATAGGCTGAAACAGTCAGTCATTTAATTAGAGCTCTGACATTTATTAAGTTATTGTAGTATTGATTGGTGTTTACCTTTTAGCTTGGCTTCTTTTTTTAATATTTCCGTAGAGAACTGATTTTGATAGATGTGCTAGTCTTTTTTTAACTAAAACTGTTCTTGGATACATAGAACTATATCAAAAGCTGTTTATCACAGAGTCATGGTAGAGCTGCAGGAGACCATTGACAGAGGGCAGGTTTAGAACAGATACTAATGTTAAAAATGCATTGAAGTAGGAACTGGTTATTGCTTTTAGGATCTTCACAAGGGAGCCATATAGCTGTTATAACGTATATTTTACAGGAGAAAACAGTAGGTGAGTGCAGGATAACTGAGAGGCTCAACTGCCTGATTTTTAAAATCCAGACCCAGAATAAGATGCATAATTTTCCTAGCCCTTTTCCTAATTCAGTCATTCTGTACAAGAGGAAATTATTTCAGGATAGGCTTGTTTGTTTTGAAGTACGGCAGTCCCAGGAGGGCTTTAATTAGCAAGCAGATGCAGCATATTTCAACTCCAGACATGTGGGTTCCATCACTGGGGAGTGAGACCGGAGATCTGCACTCTGCTGCGTGTGGAGGTGTTCAGGTCACCTCTGCCTTCACTGTGCCAGCATTTCTGCAGACACTTTTGAAGCATCGAGCGTCTGTTGGTTACATCTGCTCTCTTTTGGTTATTCAAGAGTGTAATCATCTGGTGTAGCTCTGGGGCTGTTAGTGTCAGATCCGAGGTGGAGGTCTGCAGGGAATACACGCTCACAGGAGTACTTCAGATCCCAAGGTGCTTGGGGCCAATGGACGTTTCCTGGCAGAAGCAGGAGAAGGCAACTTGAGGCCAGGGTTGTTTGAGAGTGTTCCCACAGGAGACTTTGTAGCCAGGTGTCCCCCTGACTGCAAAGGACTGCACGCGGTTTAGAAGTTACGAAGTCTTTGTAAGTAGGATTTATCCAAACAGTAGCGTGAGGTTTTTGATGTTTAAATTTCTTCAGGGTCGAATGAGAGTCTGCAGTTATGAGGTTACCTGCAGTCTGGACTTGTCCATATTCTACAGCTTGAAGCTGCATTTACAGTGCATTTGTAGTGTATTTACTTCTTAGGGAAAACATGAGGTGAAGAGTAATTTAATTTATAGTTAGATTTGCTTTCTAGATATTGACTATTATGTTAAGAATTTGAAAATGAAGTATTTTTAACTTGTTCACTGTTCAATATTTTATGCCACTTGCTGCCTGAGGTTATTTCATATTAGCTGCTTCAAAGATTTAGGTTAGCTTAGAGCCAGTTCTATCATTAGTGGCCACCTTTGAAGTTACAGATTACCAGAGAATTTGTAAAATATCCCAATATTTTACAATAATTTTATCTTTGTAGAAAAATAGGCTCTAAATATAAAGCTTTCAAAGGATATGCTTGTGCATTTTCATAGTCTGAAAATGCATAGGCATAAGCTGAGTTGTATCCACAGAGTTTTTCCTAGCCCTGTTTACCTGGCAGTTCAGAAGGAATCATTTTGTTGTCGAGGTTGACAAGAGCTTGCTCCATCATGGAGGAGTCATTATTTACTTTGGTTCCTGTGCAAGCCTTGGTACAAGAAATGATGGCATCCCTGGAGTATCCACCTCCAGGGATTCCTTGGAGGTTTTAAGGTGAAGTTCAGACCTTTCTCCAAGACCTGGTTTTGATCATCTGTTCCCTGCAAAGACTGTAGGCAGTTTTGGACATAGAAGGTCATAAGAGATTTTCTAAATCTCCCTGAAAATACAAGCTCAGTTTTTAAAGGAGTTTTTCCTTTCAGTTAATAGAGAATGTGCTAATAATTTCAAGGCATTTATGACATTGCACATTCAATTTTAGAGTTCTTTTCTTGCCACCTTTAGTCTTTGTTTTAATATTAAGCATATTGTCCTGTTCACAGTTTTCTTTAGTAAGGAAATAACTCTGATTCAAGTATGATACATCGATAACAAGCTTATACTTCTGTATGCCTACCAAGATACTACTACTTTCATATTAATTTTAATGTTATTTATAAAATGGGACAGTCATGGTCATTATAGAGACCTCCTGGGGTTTAGTAAATGCAGTCCAAATACTGTGGTCAGTGTACATAGCTATTGGTTAGCATTTGTGAGAGTCTGGTTCTTTGTGCTGTAAATGTCATGTGTGCTGACTTTGTGTAAAGCACCACTATTTGTGGTTCTTTCCTTTAGACCAGGGCAGTCCAAGATAGTGAGCAATGATTGCTTGCTTTAGGCAAACAAAGTTCATCAGGCATTTTGGATTTTCATGTAGCTTCTGTACTAACAGGAAAAAAGAAATTCAAAGCAGTTGGTAGGACTGAAGTATTATGGTGATATTGTAGAGAGAAAAGGCTGAGTGGTCCAGTGAAGTGTGAAGTACACTTTTCAAATAGGTAATGATGATAGAGGCACTTCGCTTATAGGTGGAAATAAAAAAATTAAAATTGTTTAGAAAGTAAAACTGATTCTCTTCAGACCTCTCAAATATCTCAAGAACTCAATTTTCTGGATGCTCAGGATGAATGTGCTGTGGAATGAGGAGATTGCCATTTCATGGACAGTGTTTGCATTGCAACGTCTTGGACGTTTTGAAACCCATTCTGTTCTACAGAAGGAAAATAATGAACACTGCAGACAAAAACATAACCAAACTGCATTGTGAGCACCTGAATTTATACGTTGTTTGTAGAGAGGGAACATTATTTTTCACATGAATAGGTTATTAATGGTTTGGCATAAATATTATTGTTGTTGTTGTTATTACTATTATTAATCACCATCATCATCATCATCATCACCATCGTCACTATCATCACCATTCTATTCATGTTGTTGACTACATGGGAGTATTACAGCAATTCAGAAGTTAAGAAGTGTTTATTTTGTTCCCATCTACTGCTTCTAAAGCATATGTTTTGATTCAGCAAATTATGCTTAACATCACAAATTGGCATTCTGTGAACATTGTGGTACTTCTTGAAATGTATGAAAAATTGGAAAAATCCTTCAGTATGTGTGATTTACCAAATGCTCTGATGCATTGGGGACACAAAGAATGTGCTTGCTGAGGGATCCCAGACAGCCACTGATTGTTTTCTGTCCCATTGATTGCAGGCTGACAAGGCAGAGAGAAGCAATGCCTTGAATGTTGCCATAGAAGGTATGTGCAAGAAGACCAGAGACCTCCGCAGGCAGGTGAGCACCTGGGCAAGGAAAGGGAGAAAAAGGTCTTGAGAATTCTTTTGCGGTTTCCTGTTTTCAGTTTATGCATTTTGAAAATAAGATTTTTGTTCCACGATAAAAATGTATTCAAGACAATTGCACCATTCCACGGAATATTTACATACCAGTTTTCAAACCTCTGGGAGGAAACCCTGCCCAATGGTACTGGGTGAATATATACCTGCATGTGTGCATGTCTGAATATATTCACTGTAGGTATATATCGGTAACGCACTCTGGCCATCAAGATTTGTTTAATTTTCAATAAGCTTGGATTATTACTGGTTGTTGGAACAGACACCTTGAGGGAGCTACTGAGTCACTATGTGAGGGTCTTTACAGTTGTGAGAACTCTTACCACACAAGAGGGTCCTTGGGAGGCCTAGTCCACAGTTTACCCCTGCATTTTACATGCCAGTGTCCTAAAACGAATGTGAGACATGGACCAGAATCCACAACTTCAGTGAAGAGCAGAAGGTTAGCAGTAGACATCATCTGTGTTTACACCCTTTGTCTGCAATAAATATCTTCGAGAAAAACTGCAAGTTATGCTGGAAGTGTATAATATGCCCTTGCAGAAAGAAAACCCCTAGAAGGTCAGTAGTTCTTTCAGCCAGGCTGCCCCAACCAAGTGCATGAGAATTTACAGCTACACAGAACATGAACACACCTCTTCCATCCTGTCTCCAACTCGGGCTGTTTTATCAACTCCCTGGTGGAAGACTATCCCTCCCAACTTTGTGTTCAGTCTTGCAAGCCAGCCTATGCTTCAAGATGAGGAATAAATTCCTTCCTGCTCCCATATCAGCCAGGGGAAGCCTTGACACATGAGAACAATATCATATAAATACAGTGCTTACAAGTAAGTAGTATCCAGTTTCTGCTTTCATTCTATCCAAAATGTGTTCAGTGCAGAGACCTGCATCACCAGCTCAGTGTGTCTAGGAACCCTTCCATTCATTTCCTTCCATGAGTTAATTAAACTCCAGTTTAAAACACTTTATTGACTCTGTTACAGTGCTTAAAAGCTGTTAACTAATTCAATTTGTGTCTTTCTGTAAACCTTCGGAAAATGTTCAGGCTGAATGTAATCATACCCAATTTATAGTCAATCTAGAACCAGTAATTTTCTCTTACCAGAACAGCTGTGCTTCTTGACATTTTTTCCACTGGAAAGCATTTATGAGAAATATTTAATCTATTTCCTCCAATTCTATGTTCATACAGAAGAATCATGTAAGAATTGTTTTAGGAAGAGTGCTTACTGCATGCCTAATTCCTGATCTGGGAGACATGAAATTGTGAATTTTGTGCCTGCAGATACTGCAGTAGAGTCTTATTTGCTTTCACTTATGAACATTCATTATTCTGTCTCCCAGCAATTTTACAAGAAACATGAAAATTGTTGTTTGCTGTACTCTTACAGCCTTTATAATACTTTATTTTTTAATGATACTGTGTACCTTTGCTGGTATTGCGTCAGGAGCTGTCGGTGGATTCAGGGCTGTGCTGTGCAGTGTACTCTGCTTTCAGTCATGACTGAAACGGCCTCTTCAAAGCTGAGATTAAAGGTAAAACCTTGTAAAGCTGTACTTTAAAAATCCCTTCAGTAGTACCCAATAAACCAAGCCATCAGAGAGGTGCTGTCCCAGTCAGGAGCCTGGCCGTGGGTTATGCCATGGGCCCCTCTGGAACACCTTTGCACACCACAGCAAGGGGAGTGAAGGAAGGCTTGTGTCTGGCAAGACTGAAGGCAAAAGTAGCTGTCCCCAGACCAGGGTGTCCTAGGAGCTGTAAAAACCCTCAGGCTTTTCAAGGGAAGTTATTTGCATTCATTTCAGGAGCTTGGCCAGCACTTCTGGGGATTTTAAACTGTTCTGCTTTGTCTTGATTTTCACTTGTATTGTGCTGGAGATGTGCATGTCATTTCTGTGTGTGCAGCTTTACCTGGATCACTGCTTCCCTGCCGAGGAGAGCTGTACGAATATTTAGGAAGGAATTGCTTACTCATTCCAATTTGTAATTACATGAAATTACCATACTCAATTCTTGCCTCCCAGTTCTTTCCCAGTGTAGCATGAATGGACTGCACAGATGTTTCTTCTGTGGTTGTTCTGCAGTTCTAGCTGGTTGGTTGTTTTAATAAATGTTATTCCTGGTGATATTCTTATATTTTTATTCAACTTCTTCATGGGTGGCTGTTTCTGGACACAAAAGAGATGGCCTTCCTGGCTCCCCTTCAAAACTGGAAAGCGTAATCCCTCAGTAATAACTGCTCTGAGGTTTGTCCAGGACTTCTGCCAGGGTAGTCTAGTGAGGCAAGAGGCAAGCAGAGGCAAACAGTTTTCTGTGCTCATCATTACTGATGTTGAATAGTGTTGCAAACAGCTGCTGGCATTTTTTTCTCTACCCTACACTGTTTTTGATAACCTTATGCCCCATGTTTTACAAACAACATGTTCCTGTGTTATTTTTTAATGCATTTTGATATCAAAACAAAAATTCTCCATGCTTCTATAACAGTCTGCTCGAAGGGTAAGATCTTGTATCTTAAGAAGAAGACAATTTGTCAGACATCATCCTCCCCCTCCTTTCCCCTCTTCTGATGGTGTCTCTTTCAATTAAAAATATGAGAAGAAGTTTAATTATAGCACAATAACTTCCCTAGCATTGTGTGCTGGCATTGCTGGTGCTGTCCTTTGTTCCTGTGCCTCCCTTCTGGTTACATAGCTTTTAGCATTTTACCCTGCAGGTGGCCAGAGTCAGAAACAGGCTTACTGAGTCATGGGGGAAATGCTTGTTAGGATTAGCATGAAAAAAAATAGATATTGCCTCAGATACTCCTTTTTTCTTTTGTCTTTTCCTTCCTTTTCTGTGTTGTATTTCTTTGTTCTTTAATGCTACACAAGCCATCCTTTGCAACTCTCAGCTTCACGTATTCCTTTGCAGAGCTGTGGCAGGAACATAATTTCAGACTTGTTTGTGTTCAGCAAAGACATAGCATTATCTTTGTTTTTTTGAAGAAGATGTGATTTGCTGTGTAATTTCAGGATAGAGCATTTCTTAGAACAAAATAGTAATGATAATTTCTGTGTGAAAGGTTAATTAAGCCAAGAAGACCAGTGAAAAGCTATAGCAAAGAATTATGCAGTGAGAGATAAAATTAGGCTGCTGGTTTGAAATTGGGTATCTCAAGTTCACCAGAAATATGACTGAGGTTATTGTAGTGACATTTCGCTAAGGCTGTGGAAGTCCTGCAGTCTGGGCTGTACAGAACTCCAGAATATTTCCGTTGGAGATAATGAATCATCGACCATGGATATGATGCTTCCACAACTTTTTGTCGTTGTTTTTCGTAAATTGAAATCTTAATTTTTAAATTGACTCTTCAAGGTTACATCCATGTACCTAATTTTAAACAATCAAGAATATCTGTTTTCTTTAGTGGAGCCTTTACAACAGAGAAATCTTAGCAGGTAGCTTGGCAGGACTGGAGGTTCGATGTATTTTATTTCTGGTAGTGAAACTTTCTAAAAAATTTTTTTTTCTTTAATTCCAGCCTGAATAAAGCTGAGAATGTAAGAAATCCAATTTTGTATTGGAATCCCACAGCCTCTGTCTTTGTAAATGATTTTGCAGAATATACAGTGTATTCAGACAGTATATTCCAATGTGATGGGCTACAGTGTGTTCATTTGGAAGGTTTGTCTGTCCCTTTGGTGAGTCAAGGAGAGCTGACTTTAGGTGGTGAGGCTAGCCAAAAGCTAGTGGTGGAATTCATATCCAGATCTTGTCTGATAGTCAGCAGATTTCTCCACTATTCTTCTTGCTGTGCATGGTCACTGCCCTACCTACAAACACAACAGCATCAAAAAGATGGTGGTTTTTTTTCTATTTTTCTCATGGTAGGAGTCTTTGCTTCTGCTGAGTTTTCACACAGATCCATTGGAGCAAAACACCAGGTGAAAACAGTACTGTGGAAACAGTGTGATGAGCTTAAAAATGTTTAGTGTCCTTTTCTGTTCCAATTAATATCTTTTCTATATATTGTAAAAATACTGGATTTGGAGTAGGAAATTCAGTGCATTCAATAATTAAGTTGCATTTCATGTATTGTTCCAGTTGGTATGTTTGTTGTAGTGCTGCTTGATCTAAATGAACAGCTGCCATGTGTAGGTAACGTGCAAAATAACCTCTGAAGTGATGTCCTAGTGATCCCTTACAAGCTTCTGTGAAGCCTAATTAAAGACAAGTAATTTATAGCAGAATGTTATACTTCTTTAATAATTTAAGTTAGAAGTTCAAGAACAATTAATTTAAGCAGAGAAAATTGAACTCCAGCCACATTTATAGATCTTCTTGCTCTATTAATGCATTATCAGGTGGCACGATCAGTAATCTCATTGATACAATTATCATGAAGGCTGCCATTCTGCAAACCTGACCATGTCAGTGGGTTTCCCAGAAAGAAAATACTTGGGTAATTTTGAAATTATGAAATCGTAGGATGTAGCTATTTTGTGAGCACAAACATGATTAAATTAATATTTTCTTTGTAAAATTAAATATCCTTCTCCCTTGGCATCTGAGTTACAAGGGAGAATACTCAGGAGATGTGAGGCCTGGGCTAACTAATATTTCACATGTGGAATCACTTAAGTAACCTGTTCATCAAGGCAGGGGAATATTTGTTTGGCTCCCTTGATTTCAAGAGAACCAGTACATGTTGTAGTGTTTTATGTGTCTGTACAAACACTTTAAAACAGACATATTTACCTAGTGGCGTATTAAAGTTGTCCTTAAAATTAAATCTAGTTTTCTGTGTAATACATAAATTGTAGCTGCCATAGGTTTCAGACCTATTGTGCAAATACTGCAGGAATACAGTGAGTGTTTATGTTATAAATAGGAAGGGACTATAATTACAGCAGACTTTAATGAATACTCCAGTTAGCAGGTACTGATGTACTGCTTTCTTTTGCAGCTCCGGAAAGCCATTATAGATCACATCTCAGACTCCTTCTTAGACACCACTGTTCCACTGCTAGTTCTCATTGAAGCTGCTAAAAATGGAAGAGAGAAAGAAATAAAGGAATATGCTGCTATATTTCAAGAACATGCCAGCAGGCTCGTGGAGGTATGTTTGATGGAATTGCGCGTTGTCTGGAGTAATGGTGTAAGTGACTTGCCGCTGAACACTCCCTTTGCTGGCAGATGTCAAAAACTGGCTGGTGTTTCAGGAAAGAATAAATAAATGGCCTTGGGTAATAGTAAATGTACTCCATTTTCTGGTAATGGTGTGTAGTAAGGCAGAGGGCTTTGTGCTTGTATAGCATTTCATTGTGTGGAAATTAGACGGTGTGGAATTGTAGTTGGAGAAATCATTGTAAGCCTTTCCACCAAGGTGTTCAGTGGGAACTTGAGTAAATGTGTGTTTCTTGGAGTATTAGCTCGCAGTGTTCAGGATCCTGATGCCCAGAGTATGGGACACACCACGTTAGTGCCAGTTGTTTGCCAGCTTTCTCCCTTGAAAAGTCTGTGACCCGTGCAGTGACCTGCTGCAGGGGAAGTGGGGCTCTGACGCAGCTTACAGCCAGGGGCCTGCCGGCAGGATCATTGGATATTCTGAGTTGGAGAGGACCCACAAGAATCACCAAGCCCAGCTCCTGCCTGTATGCTAAATGAATCCCCTGCATACATTGGAGACTTGGTATTCATTTCTAAAGGATGAAATTATGAAACATTTCTTATTGCTTATAAATGGTACTTCTTCAGCACTAAGAGATTTGCAAATACAACTGGGGGGAGATTTTCGTTTGTTGGACAATCAGTCCTGCGAATGTGACTAAATATGCACCGACCTAAACTCATTTGAACTGGAGCTCGGAACACTGCTGGAATACTAAAGTCAAAAATTCACAGCAATATTATCTCAAGTGCCTGGAAGGAGTGCATTATTAATTTTTTGTGGGGTTTTTTTAGCTTTTGGTGCTTTTGTGTGCAGTAATGCAAAAATGGGAAAAAAATTAAAGAATTCACTCTGCAGCTGAAAATTTACTTAGGAAAACTATTTGGCTCAGAATTAATAATTAATCTTGAGTGATCTAGAGATAATGGAAGAAAAATAGGTAAAGAGCTAAAGTAAATGTAGGGTTTTGCATTTACGCTTCTCTTCATGGTCTTGTGATTACAGAATAGGAATAGTTGTTATTCTTTGATTTACAAGAGTATCTGATTTTGACCTTGCTGCAAAATCAAATGACAGCTGAAACACAAAGTTGCAAGCTTTTCTGATTTTTAATACTGGAGCTAAACCATTCTGAAGTGACTCAATTTTTAGAAAGAGCAGGTGATCACTGAAGATCAAATAACTTGACTGAATTTCTGAGTCCAGCTGAAATACCCAAATCATTATTCATTTTAGAAGACATAAGCCTAAAATCCAGTATTCGTTTCCTTTCAGGGGTTTGAGTTTGTGTCCCAAATGCAAGGACTAGCTGGCCATGAGTGTGGGTGTGTGATTAGAGAGACTGATGGCTGCACAGATTCACTGCCTGGAAAATCCACAGACTGATCTTGCTGCATGTGTGAATACACAGTGTGTGTACATATTTATATTTGTGCTGTGACTCAATGTGCTGCCTACAGTGAAGAAAACTTACTTCTAAAGAGAGACTGTACACAGTGCCACCTCCTGTTGTTGAATTAGTTGTTCCAAATGTCACTTTACTGGGGTTTATATAGTGGGCTGCTACTGAAAATTAACTTCAATAACTTCAAGCTTTTACTTTATGTTATCTTCTGGATATCTAGTAGAACTGTCTTATTTAAAAGTTGCTTACATTGGTTTAATGCCCTTACTAGTATCTCTAAGCAAGAGCTTGATTGATGGCTGTTTGATAAACTGTATTTATCAACTGCTAAACTCTCCAGCAAATTAATTAGGTGGTAGTTGCACTGCATCCATCAACTGTGAGCCTATCTGAGGTAAAACAGAACAAAACCAAAAAAAACGTTAACAGCTAAGCAAGTGGCCACAAAGGGGCTTTGTGGAGATAAACAGATTTATCTCATTTTTAAGAAAAATTCAGTCATTTCCAACAGCATTGTGTAAGAGAGAGAAATATGGCAACTGTTTTGGGGAATGTTTAATACCAATTAAATTTATGTAAATGTAATAGCTTTTAAATACATTAGAGCAGTTACTATAGCAGTTCCAACTGGAAGTATATTTGGGATTTAGGAGCCTAAACCACGTTAAGCTGAGAATATATGTATTTTTAAATTGATGTAGTGGAGCACTGCACTCTTGCTTTAATTTCTCAAGGAAAATAGTATAGATAGACTTGGATCTGAGTAGCTGTGGTTTTCAGAAGTGTAAGTACTTCAACGTACACACACTTGAGAACTGAGAACTCCAAATATGCTTGGAGCTTGGTTTCCAGCTGAACACGGGGCCATGGAGAATGATGTAAAAATCATGTCTAGCTAAAAGTGCTACCCAAAGCAGGGAGCCTGATTCTGCCAGAAGGGCAGGACAGATTGAAAGGAGATGGGTTGCCTTTGGATCCTTGCTATTTCTCTTATCCCTTTATTTATCACAGAACTTATATTTCTCGGTGAAAATTCTAATGTATAAGCATCATTTGTCCCCTTTGGGTCAGGTGTGCAGCCTTCAGCCAGAGAAGTGCTCCATAGCCTGGAATTGCCTGCTCTCTGTAAGATCTGGAGTTGGGTAATAGAGTTAAGTCTGGACAGGTTAATTCAAGATCCAGTCCAGTATAAAATTCCTGTAACTTAGGAGGAAGTTGCCAAGCATTATTGTATTTTGTTCTTAAATGAGAGGTATTGTCTGCATGTTTGCAAGGGAGGCCTCACATTCTTTCCTTTGTTGTTTATTTCCTGCACTGATACAAGAGCCAACAAACAAATTCCCTTACAACTTAGAGGTTATAGGATTCAACTCCAAAAACCAGTCAGGTGTGCTATTGCAGAAATGGGCCTAATCTCTGTTACTGAAAATAATTTAAGTATTGAAATGTGGCATCATGGGTGGCATGTACCTGGCTATGGAATACTAAGAGACAGTAGGTGTAGTTCAAATATTTTAAAAGCTGAACAGCTAAGAAAAATGTTGCAAAAAATGGCGCAGAACAGTAACTGTACCAGAGAAGGCTGCTAGTGAGGGAGATGAGACATCAGGCTTTTGAAATACAACTATGAAAGCAGTTTTACATTTAGGTGTAGTTGTGACATCCAGGGAGTTGGGTGGCTTGTGTGGCACCAGATGGTAGAGCAAAGGCCAGTGATGCAGGCAAGACTGCCCATATTGTTGAATACACAATATCTTGTTTACCAGGTTAAAAAAGGGTGTTTTTCTCTTTCGTCAGCTGCAGGTAGCCTTTGTGGGGCATGCGAGGCAGTGATGCTTGATGTTGCAAGCTTTGGGAGGTGAAAACCAGCTCAGATGCTGGCAATCCCTAGGTTTTGTCTAGGGGAACAAAAGCGAAGGAAAAAATCCATTTGCATTCTCAGTGTACTTTGTTTTGCCTGTAAAGCACTCCAGGAGTGGGTCTGAGCCCACTATAAGCCTCTGACGTCTTGAGCATCCTGTGGTAAAGACTTTCACACCCTGACTACATGTTGTGTAGAGAAGTGTCTGTGAAACCCCCACATGATCTTTACTTTTGCTGTCTCTGAATTCTGGTATCGGAAGAGAAAATGAACACCAGTCTCTATTTTCCTTCTCCAGGCCACTTACTCTTTCATTTTTTAAAATTGTTTTCAAAGTATTTCTGGTCTTTTAAAAATTTCCGTATTCGGAAGCCACAAAAGGATCAGCTTGCTCCCTTCCCTGTACCTTTTCCAGCATTTTGCAGCCTGTGAGGTGGGAGGGCAGAACTGTGCATGCTCATAAACACAGTCAACATATTTCATGGCATTACAGAAACTGTTGGTTATTTCCTCACAAAATGACTCACTTTTAATCTCTCTAGACTGAATTTCATCTCTGATACCGTTTAGTCATCTAGTACCATGGCATCCTTTTGCAAATCTTCATCTGTTACTTTATTTACTGCCCCAAATAACTTGTTAAAATATGTGCATTCAAAATTTATAAAAAGTTAATGCAGTCACCTCGACCACAAAGAAGTTCCTGGCTCACAGCTTTCTCCCAATCAACTGCTGATCTGTTCCTGAGGCTGAAACAAGTGATGCAAATCTGACTCACCAGGGAATTTACTGGTTACTCGCCACCCTAATTCTTGGAGGAGTCTGGCATCCACAAGCCCAGATCTCATACACAGTACAGTCAGTAGTCCAGATCTTTCATTCTTCCATTGCTTTCATGTATGAAAATAGGGTTGTCCATTCCTGGTTATTTTAACTTTGCTCTGCTAAAAGATACTTACGGCATAAGGAAGATTTATGACTATTTCCTTTTCATTTGATAAAGGTAACTTGTTGCATTTGAAGATATATGCTGTGAAATCACCTGTGTAATGAATGCTGAAGTTTAATTCTCTCCAAATTAAGGAAAAAATGTTTTTTAAAAAATGTAGGTTTTCCTGAATCCAGTCATGAATTCAGCTTCAGTTAGTCTCCTCCTATATAAAGCAGTGTCTATCCTGTCTGACAGTGTTCCAGCTGAACATGTTCCACTCACTTGTCAGGCTTCAGAGCAGTTGTTGAGCTGGGCTGATGATGTTAGTGTTGCACCAAAGTTGAATTTGATAACAGTAATTTGAAAGTGAAGGCAGAACAACATGTCAAAAGAGATGATATTGCATTCTCAAAATAATCAGTGAACAATAATTTGAATCAGCACAGTGGTATTGCCCTACTCCCATATATTCTTTGTTAATGTTGTTCTATGTCTCAGTTATAAATAAGCCGTTGTTGCCATATTGATTAAACCATCAATGTTTAATTTTCCTGTCAAAAAATTTCTGAATCAGGACCACAAAGGCCTGTGTGTTTGTGTAGCCAGATCTCCAGTCACATAAGAATGGATTTTATTATTGCAGCCAGCAAGTCCAATGGTGGTAGTAATAAAGTGATTTTGATGTTACAGGACTAGGTGGTAAGTCCATTTTTAAGTAAAAAAAAAAAATTTGTGTTATTCCCAGTTTAAGCGTTTCCTTATGTGCTCAGTTTAAAACCAGTACTAACAATACAGGCCTGTATACCCTATCCACCAGTATCACTCCTCTCGGTGTTCTGTTTGTTTTGTCTTCTCTCAAAGTTAACAAATTCAAGCAGGTATTCTGAGATTTTATTGTTTTGGTCTTTTTTTCAATTTAAAACCTTATTTACCTCATTGACTCTTAACCCAAGATAAAGATTTTCCGAAGATTTCTCTTGATTACACAAAGTGCCTGTTTCTTCTTTGACTAAATGATTAGTTTAGTGTGGATGCCTAATTTTAGATGACCGAAGTGAGGTGAGTTGATTTGTACCTTCAGAGGTGACTGTTGGTCTATATTGAGACATGCATTATGTTGCATTTTCTTATGCTTTGTACAGCAGTATTAATCGGGCGTATCCTGTATTTGTGGGCAGTTTTTGAAAGATCAAGGATGCTTGAAGACAAGATTATGAAATGTTTTGTGTATAAACACAATAGACGGAGTTGGATATTATAAAAGCAAAAGTTCATCTTCTCACAAAGGTTAATCCAACAGTGAATTTGGTACGGAAATTAGAAGTACTGCTTAAAATATCAAGAGAGATTTTCTGTGGTTTCTGTTTTAATCTGAAAGTGAAGAATGCTCTAATGGAAACGAGTCTTGAGAAAGAAGATACATTTTCCCCCTCTTCGAATAGGAAATGTTAATTGAGCTAAGCTAAATTGCTGCTACGCTGGCTCACTGCTCATTCTGTAATTTAAGAAACAAAGAGTATCTTCATAGGCCAGTGACCTTTGTAAACTGGCTTGAGTAGTGAGATCTCCTACAAATCCCCCTTCTGAATTAGCCTTTGGAAGTTACAGGCCTTCCTTCAAAAATTGATTTAAGACATAACAAAGTAATACAATTCAGAAGAATGTACATAAATTCAATGAGGTACCAAACATCAGTGAGATGGAAAGACTGAACACCATACCAGCTCTGGGGCAGTAATCTTTCCAGAGGTAGTAGAACTGAGTGTCTTCTTTCTTGTGTTCTTAGGTTTTCTCTCTACTGAGTTTATTAATTACTCTGTGCTCTTAGCCTGGAGGTTCTACCTGCCGTTGAAAGGTGCACAGGCTTGGGGTGTAGCCACAATTCCCAGGGGCATCAGCTGGGGCTTTGTGGCCAGCACTAGCACTGGAAAAGCTCAGACAGAGGCAAAGGATTTGCAATATCGTGGTTAACATCTTGGCACTGACATGGCTGCACGATAATTGCACACACCAGGGGGTCTGGCTTTTAAATGTGGATAGTGCATTCAGGTATGTGGAGGAGGCAGAATAGTCCTAGTTACGGAGTAAAGAAACCCAAAACCACATTAAACTGCCCACTTTGGCGATTATATTGGACACTTCCCACATATGAAATGAACACTCAGCTGCTCAAGTATTTTGATGAGCTCCCAGGGTCACGTTAAACATTCTTCTGATGGAGGTTATTTTAGGCTGCAGTGCCTTATGTTCCTCATATACTGCATCAAATACTTCTAAGTCTGAATATTGATTATGTAACATTGAAAAAACCCTAGTATATATTGCAGGATGAAAAAAGATTTGGGTTAAGATTCTCTCTGTAGTCTAAGTCTTTGTTTGTGAGCCTTGGCTAAAAAAAAATCTTCAAAGGTTTGTTTTTTTCAGAAAATGCTTGTTATTAATGGGAATTCCATATTAAAATGCATCAATTTTGAAAAAAAAAATTAAAAATATGAAGATTAAACACTTTCAGATTTGACATATTTAGGTTTTGCTTTGAAATACCTTTTCATTTTAAATGCTGCAATTAAATTGCAAATCTAGTTGAAATATTTGATTGTATGGAAACGTTTTCAAAGAGTCTTCTAGGATATTTCAAAATTATCTCTGAATATAAACAGTATTTTAAATTATGAAAATTTAGGCAAAATAATAGTGAAAAGCTTTAAGGGACCCAGGGGTGCTTTCTAGTCCCTGTAAGACATGCCTGTTTTTAGCGACTGGAGTGTTCTGGCCTCTGGTTTACTTCTACCAAAGACAAAAGCAAATTCTGCCGTTGAGATAACAAGTATGTAACAGTGAACAAAAGTAGGTAACAAGAAGACTGAAATGTCACATCTCCATGAGGAGCAAAGCAGGCCCTGTGTAACTGGCAGTTTCTTGTTTGGGGAAGCTGACAGACTGCTCTCCTGAGCTGATCCATCACGGAGATGTAACGCTTTCTGAGAGGAGGAGTGATAGGCTGACTGAACTTGAGATTAAAAAAGGAATTTGATGGGAGCAGGGAAGAATCCTCTGATTATCTTTTATTTTGGCACAGATGCAAATCTCCCGCTGTGGTGTTTAAAGGTCAGCTATACCAAGCAGAGGCAGAGAGATTTAATCGAAGTGGAGGAGATGATGAAGTGAATTTGTGTTCTTCATCCCTTCTCTCAGTACGCGAATGCACCTTTTCCCTGTCGCTTGATCGAATAGTACTGACTTCAGATCTGCTGGTACAGAAATTTGACACCTTAGCCTGTGGCCTAATTCTTGGCAGTGCGATTTTCAGTTTTGCCTCTATTGCAATATGACGGTGCTGGCTTCTGGAACTACAGACAAGGGACAGTAACAAACAGCACGGATATCTAAGTGCATCAGCATTGTGATGTGTTGATATAGAGCAGCAGAGGCATGCAGGACACAGAGTGTTGCTCAAAAAACCAGTTTTCAAGTTAGTACAAAGATTTCCAGTGCAGAAAAAGCACATCTATTGAAGGTGAATTCTCCTTACGAGAGCATGTAAAAAAAAATTAAGTTAAAAGCTGTAAAGAAGAAAAGCCCTTGAGTTATAAAAATGCATATTGTTTCTATTTCTGTAAAGAAATTGAGGTTTTAGATATACATAGATTAAAAATTATTTTTTGTTTAATGCTATTAGAATTACAATGCCATTTTGGAAAACAATGTGGAAGAACTTACATATAGTAAAATGAAATGTTTTCAGCATTTGCAGTGCATTTGCAAAATGTTTGCAAAACTGAGGACAGTGGAAATTATAGTAAGTAGCTGGTAACCAAAAATAATATTGACAATAAATTAATAAGCATGCTCAAGAAAGCTCTCCCTTTCTCCCAAAAGGCAAAACACAGCCACTGGCTCTTGAACTAAAGCTGTCTACATCTGCCTCTTGTGGAAAACAGCTCTGCCAAAAGTCAGTTTTAACATGGAATCTGCAAAATCTAACAGGTTGCTTATTATTTTCTATACAAACAATAAATATTTCTTTTTAAGTACAATGGGAAAACTCTCACACTTCAGTCTGTTTTATTGGCATGCATCTAAAAGATGATAGCTCTTATTCGCCACCTTGTCCGATTTTGTATGTAATTTGCTACATTTTTCTATGTCAAATTTTAAATATAGTGACCCAGAAAATTGGGTTGAGAACAACTTTCCATAGGCCTGGAAGATGCAGCAAGGACATCCTAAGCAAATAATCTCACTCTTGTACTTCCCTGACTGTACAACAAGCAACTTTCAAGCAGCCTGTGACAGCTGTTACTTTTACCTCTAAACATCCAGTACTTAAGGACTGCATTCTTTAACCTTACTCAGCTTTTGCTTGGAGCTGAGGTCCATGGAAATAAAACTGCTTCAAATCTGAAAACCAACAACACCCCTGATTTGATATCCAATACACACTTGCATAGTTTCCTGTCAGATAGCAGCTTAATCTAAAATGGATTTAACAATCCTTTAATTTTGCCTTAGATATCAAAGTACTGCGTGTACAAAGTCCTGTCAATTGGAAGACTCTGATTGCTTTCTACCACCTTCAAAGACAATTGGGAATTGAGTATTCTCAGCACTATTCCTATTTCTATCAGTTTTAATGCCAGACTGGTAAACACAAAATAAAAATAACATTTTAATCCTTCATTGCCTCTTTTTTAATATTGATTTTACTGAGCTATTGAAAAACAAAACTACTTCTGACAATGGCAAAACTTCAAAACTGCATGTGTAGAGGTCAAACTGACAGATTACTGGAACATCTTTATTAACTTTCGGAATATCAGAAAAGAGTAGAATCTTTTATCATTCTCCTTTGGAGTATAATCAGAAGACAAGAAGCGTGAATCCTGTTATGTGGAAGTTTTTAGTTTCAGGCTGTTCAATGCTAAGGGTTTTCATCACCAGACGTAGGATCCAAGTCAAGGGCTTGCCATTTTTTTGCTGTTGCTTTTGCTCTTACTATACTTCTTTAACCCGTAATATACTGAAAGAAGAATAGAAAGAATAGTTAAAGAAGAATAGTAAGAGCCAAATATACAATACCACTTGCAGTGGTATATGGTCATATATGTCAACACAGCAGTTGAAGACTGTAAGCTGTAGAATATATCCTCATATCTATTTTTTGTGGTACAGCTTGTCTGTTAGTCACGTCCAGAAGCATGCACAGCAGCTGTCCTGAGGATACAGGGTCCCTCTGCACAATGGGATCTGCAGGCACAGAACTCCAGTGTGGCTTTCTGCCTCAGAGAGCATCGAACTGTGGAGCAGCTAGCATATGGAGATATGGACGCAGAGCAGTGGTCAGCACTTTGGGAATAAAATGTATCTGTCAGCAGATTAGGATGTCAGTTTTGTAAATAAGATAAGCTCTTTTAAGCACAATCAATATTTATGAATGGGAAGTGGATTTTCATTACATTACTGTACTGATTAAACCTTCTCTCTTATCACACATTCTTTATTTTTTTTTTTTTTTTACTCTCAGTTAGTAAGCTAATGCTTTGTTTTTGGGAGGAAAACCACCTAACTTTAGTTTGCTGATTTCTGTGCATCCTCAGTTTGTGTGATTCGGAATTCCAGTTCAGGCTGCCCTTGTTGCTGACTGATTTTTTCATTGCAGGGAGAGTCACCTGCCGCCTCCCCGTTCAGGCAGGGCTTAGTTGGTGGCACACGGGGAGCTGTGGCCAGTGGGAGTTCCTTTCCTGTAGCTTCTTCATTGCTCAGTTGTATCCAAAAACCTCAGTGGACCCATTTGAGCATACTGACTGCTGACTTTGCTACTTTTAGCAAGCCTGTGATTAACAATGCTAATTGTTAATTAGTACCTAATTAAATAAATAAAGTCAATTAAATTATACTAAGGAAAAGCACTACCTCATTTTACTTAGAGATACATTTCTTTCTCTGCAGCTGTTTAAAAAAGCCAGCTTATGGTGTCTGAAACACAAATGCAGTGCCTGTACATCCAAGAGCTGGGTGTAAACCCCAGCTTTCCCATTTCAGTGAGTTTGCAGAGTCCCTCAGCAAACTGACCCGCTTGGCAGGAGGGTGTACGGGCCCTGGGGGCAACAAAAAACCTCTGCTGCCTGGTGTTGCTCGACTTGGGTGGGTGTTTGCAGAGAGCCTGCAACAGGTAAAGGTGGTTTGCCTAAAGATGGTTGTGGCATTTGAGGGGGAGGGTTGTGTGGAATTGCTAATTATGCACAAATTCTTTAAATGCAAAAAAAATATACTATGTTCTAATAGAACCAATAGAAATTGAGAGGTGGCAGGCAGATGGAAGGAGGCCTTTAAAGACAGGTAACTTGTTTCTGGATGTTTTGGAGCTGGTAGATGGATGCTTAATGGAGAACTAATGTGGTCAAGACAGTGAATTAAGAAAATTAATTCAATAACATTCAGTTAAAGTCAGGCACGTGCTTCTAAGTGTCTAGGCTTTAAGACTTTGAACCTTGCTGTTTAGGGGCTCACAGAATTCTAGCGTTTTGCAGCAAGTCCTGAATTAATAATGCGAGGATTTTTACACCTCTGTATAATTAATCAAATAAGGTCCAACTTTCCTATTACTGATTGAACTTCAGGTGATAAATGGTGACATTTTCATTAATCCTTTTAATCACAGCCTTTATTGCGTAAGTGTGAAGCAAGGGAACAAAAGATAAACAACCCAAAGATTTATCAGACTTTCTGTGTCTGAGGGGCATATTTCAGCAACTGGAAATGTCAGGCACCTCATGCAGTGTGCTGGGAGTTACAGGAGCTCCAGAGGGAAGTGGACTCCCCAGCAGGATACACTGGTTAACATCTGTGGTGATGCTGTATAGAGAGCTGACAAGTGCATTGGCAGTGTCTTCCTGCCTTTTATTACTGCAGAAACCAGATTTAGAAGTTCCTCAGAATATTAGAAATTGTGATAATTGTGATTCCATTATATCCCCAGAAGTCTCATCATTTTGATACATTGATCTGTAATGAGCCAGTCAGCTGTAACAGAATAATTCCAAAGGTGCCAGAAAAGGCACTCATATCAAAATATTAACATCATTTTACTAAAGCTTGTGCTTCTCAAATACCGACCAAATCTCTCTGTTTGTTTGTTAGGGTTTGCTGGCTTGTTTTTATTTTTTTCCCCTTGGAATATGAATGCTGTGATAAATGGTAAAGGAGGAGGTTTACTCTTCATAGTTTGAAACTGAAAGAGGGTAGGTTTGAATTAAGGAGAAGGAAGGAATTCTTCCCTGTGAGGGTGGCGAGGCACTGACACAGGTTGGCCAGAGAAGCTGCCCCAGCCTAGAAGTGCCCAAGGCCAGGCTGGATGGGGCTTGGAACAACCTGGTCTGATGGGAGGTGTCCCTGCCCATGGCAGGGGGTGGCACTGGATGAGATGATCCCTTTCAGCCCAAAGCATTCAGTGATTTTAAGAGTTATTTTCCTGACGATTGAGCAACAATTTGGCTTGCTCAATTAAACCACCTCTCTAGGGGTCTTTCTGGTTATTTTACCACTGGCAAATGGCTTTTGAACCAATGTTTTTCTGCCACTGCCTGCGTGATGCTTTTCTACAAGACTGTACTTTATAACATGAATTTCTAGATACATTGAAATAACTGATAAACATTTTTGTTCTGAAATGCAGTTTGAAATGCAGAGGAGATATGTCATATCTTTCTTGAGACAAGAAAGCAAAAACTAGGGCAAATTCTTTTATAGTACAGGCGTAACAGCACAAATGAAATAAAAAAAACAAAAAGAGTGGCTGGGGGAAAAATAAGTGAGGAAATTATCAGAAAACACTGTGAGAAGCCATGGACTAGAATTTCTGATTACAAGGAAGGCAGATGATCATTGTTTATCAGGGAAGTTGGGTATGTTTTTGTTTATGTCAGCTTGGCTGAGACAAAAGAAACATCCTGCTAGGTATTTCCCTTTGGTTTTATTCATCTTCTGTAGAAGTTTTTTAAAAGAATCTGAACATCAAACTTAAGCAATATGCAATAATGTCAGTGTCATAACTTCCAAGGAATTCACATGGCCTACATTTTAATATCGTTGTTTTAAATTGCTTTTTAATAACTGTTAGCCTAGTATTCAAAATACTGAGTTCATGACAAATTTCTAAAACCTTCTGAAGAGCACAGGCTGGTCTTGCTAGGTGTAAGGAACCTCCTTGCTAGGCTCAGCAGGGCAGAACTGACCTGTGCAGACATGATTTCTCTGTATGAGCTGTCCTCAGTCACACTATCACAGTCGATTACCCAGCTGAGGCAGCGACTACAGAGGACAGTAGCAGCCATATCCCAGGAACTTTTGTGACGGGAAGTTCTGATCAGCATATTCTGAGATTTAGCTTAATTAACCAGGAGTCATTCATAGATTTAAATTCTAGACTTCCTTGCACAGAGATTTGTTTCCCTTGGAATGTGACTCCTGCATGTCTTTTGGTTGCTGTTGGGCAGGTGTCTGCTGGGCGTGAGGATCATTTCTCATCAGGGCATCGCTTTGCAGTGAATAACAGTCAATTCATTTGCCTCTTTTCAAGGCCAGTGTACTGTAAACAAGATAGAATCTCCTAGGCGTTTTTCAGTGAACTTAGTATGATCATATTCCTGCAGTTTGAATTCTATGCACAGGCTTTTGGGTGAGCCCACACAGATGCTTCAGACTGCACTGCAATCTGCAGTGGCAATCTGGGCAATTTTCTATGTGAGTATTGATTGCAAGGCTTATGATCAGTTTTAAACGTTTTTTTTTGTGATCAGTTTCACAAGATCAGAGATTTCCTAGATCAGAGATCACACAGCAAAAATTAGTCAAGGGTTTCTTATAAAATGTTTTGTGAACCTTTAAACTCCATTAACAGAAACAGAGACTTCCACTGCCACAGAAACATTTTATGTTAGTACAGCGTTTGTTCCATATAAACTATGGTAACTATGAGCTTATGTCTAGCTGCACTAGCAATTGGAATTGTCTGTCTATACGTGGCTTTCATGGCACTATTTACAAAAAGAATAAAAACTAATAAACCTGAGAAAATTACTGATTCATTTCAGGGATACACGAGCTGTGCAAATGAATCAGAGGACTAATTACATATTTACAAGATATTTGACATGTAGGCTATAGTGAATGCATGTAGTAAGAATGTACTGTAATGCAGTAATGATGTAATATAACACGTAAGAATGTACTGTGTGTGCCTGGGAATGGGTGGGAACAGGTGGGTGGCGGCTGCCTGTGGTGCAGGGGACAGACCTGTGTGTGATGGGGCCCTGAGACACAAACAC